>JAODAL010016396.1:0-80797 GCA_025379985.1 Phyllomedusa bahiana
TTTAAAAACCAGCTTTAACTGCTCTGCCTTTCTGTACAAAACCGCACCAAAAACACATCAAAAACGCACCAAAAATGCTCTGTGTGAAAGCACCTTTTTAGTGTAGTTTATTTTAGAAAGTGGCAAGGTGCGAGAACAAGGGGAATTTTGTAAGCGGATATTGTATGTGGGCTGGTGGGGGCTTAGTATCAGGGCTGATTTTTATTCCCAGTCCGGCCCTGGCCTTCTCTCTGGAGTTTCCAGCTGTCGCCGACAGCCAGCTCTCCTTTTCTGCAGCTGCACAATCTCCATGCTGCTACAAAATTGTGCAACTCAGGATCTAAGTAGTAAAGTATAAATATATTGCACAGATGTGGCAGAACGAAATTTGTCAATTGACTCTTGGGCTGCACAGTTTTGTGTTTTGCTGTAAATTTGTTTAAAATCCTCTGTTAATCTATATCTTTCAAACACTGCTATATCTCTATAGTGGCTAGGGTGGCATGTTGCTTCATACAAGTCTAATGACTTCTTTTGATATGACACAGTACTTTGGAATAGCTGAGAAGGCCCACAGAGACACAAAACTGTCTCTGATATTGGCAAAGCATTACATATACTAAAGCATTATTGTACTTGAAATTCATGCTCTGCGCGTGTTTTACCAGTAGTACCAGATTATCACTGATCCCTGATGGCTGAATCTATGCTTGTTTTTCAATGTAATGGTTCTTTTCCACTTCAGTACTTCTTGACTCATTATGAGTGTTCTTTAATTTCCTGCATACATTTACAGGTATCCACTACTGACAGCTTGTTGAACAAACCCATATCAATGTGTCTTAATGGTTCATTAAGAAAAGAAATTGGCTTGACTAATAAGAGATTGCTTTTATATGCAATTATCATGGTTGATAGCATGTCACATAGAAGCCTTTTTTTCTTTTTAATTTATCTGTAAAAGGTGGCAGTAAATATGCTCAAAATGCAGTGTATAAGGTAATGCATATTTATTTTTGAAAATTACCAAATTTTAATTTATTGTGGTTATGAAAGTCTGAGTTTGGGAAGATAAATTTACAAAATCAGCTTTCAGTTTGGAGCTGACAGTCTGCTGATCACTAGAGATTATGCTCAGAAACCCAGGGCAATTGGTTGTTACAACCCCTGGCAAAATATATAAAACCTCTATACTTAGAGGATGTTTATCCAGATTTGACATAAACCATGTTTAAAAGCTAAAAATTGCCGGCTTTGTAAAAAAAAAAATAATAATAATCATACTTCAAACAAATGAAAGTAAATTATTTTAACCCTTTACTTTAAGTGAGACATAAAGCAAAGGTTTATGGGAAAAGAGCTGAGGTGCTCCACAGCGCACTCTATGGGATGTAGTTATCCTCAGTTAACATGTAACTCGCAGGAGCCTAGCAATGTGAAAAGGATTTGAGCCAAACAAGTTAAGCTCATCTGCAGACAGCTGTTTCAGGGTATTTGCCCCTCGTCAATGCAACGTAGAACTTATTGGTTGACTGGGTGAGAGGAGAGAGGGGCTTAAAAGTGAGAATAACTTTTTGATACTTTTGCCTAGTCATGTGATTCAGAAATTGTTTTCTCATGACACATTATGCTTTAAGTTAGTTAGAAATTTTAGTCCATACAAACCTTTGTGAAAATATCGAAATATCATCAATATTGTAAATATATTAGAATTTTTCAAAGTACAAAAATTTCTGCATGTAAGACAGATAGTTATTCCACACAAAATAGTTTATAACTAACATCTACTATATGTCTGCCATAGGTTGGCATCATTTTTTAAATATTGTTTTATTAGAGGGCTCAACATTGATTACCCAAATTCTACTATTTTTAGCGATATCCTACATATGGCTCTAGTGCACTGATTGGTTCAACCACAAGCCTCAGAATAGAACAAGCACCTACTGGACTTTGGGGTCTCATTTTCATTATGATTTTTTTTAGGCGCCATTAAAGATTTATGGCTAAAACCTAATAAAGACCCCTAGAAATACCCCATATTGGAAACCACATCCCTTCACATTTTTTTAGCGTTAGGCTGTAAAAATAAACAATATATTTTTTCCAACAATCTAGTATGTCTTTTAGATTTCTGTCAAGTAAGCCATTTGCAGCCAATCAATCGCAGCAGTTAAGGGGTTAATCACCCTCTGGTCCCATGTTACTTGCTTCATTGCCTCTCCAATGACTGGCCACCTCCTGCTTCTTAAAGAACTTCCTTCCTCTGCTTCTTGCCAGATTACTGGTGTTCCGTTGTGTTCCTGACTTGTACTAGTGCTTTATCATTCGTCCTCTGGGTTCCTTGTTCTGACCTCCTGCTTTGGACTTCTGACTACTCTTGCCTGCCACCTCTTTGCTTGTGACCTGACTATGCCTCTGTCTGTTCTCTCCGTACCACATTTGGCACTTCTTCTGTCCCCCTGAGCCACACCAGGGGTTGCGACCTAGGAGTCCCATGCAGCCAATTCCATCTCGCCTTGCGGCGGGTTCTAGTGAATACTGGAGAACTCCTAAGACTTTGCTCCCTGGCATGGTCTGTCACCTCTCGATGTGACCCAGCTGAATCACACCCATATTTGTGACTTTTGTATTCTGTATCATCAATAAGATGCTATATAATTTTGGTTTGTTTGACATGTCTACAATAGGAGCGTCATTTAAAGCCACACTAAAAGAAACCTTTCGTATTAAGCCATGTATTAAATGTTTGATTGTTATATACAAGGCTAGTCTTTGATGCCTTATCTTGTTCATTCTCAGGATATGTTTTTACATTTAAAATAAAAAGTTTCTGCTTTTACTCATCAATTTTTTGAAGTGAATACGGGTGAGTATCAGGAGATCACCGTGACCACTGCACTCCACCCATATGAGTTGATTAATGCCCTGTTTGCTGGACTTTGTACAAAATGCCAATTAACTTTTTTGGAATATTATTGAAAGATGTAGACCTGTGGATAATACTCAGTATAAACAGTGCTCAAACTCTACCTGGCTAGGTTTATAAGTCCAGCGCTGTGAGTGTTTGGTACAAAACAGCTGTGATGTTATAAAAATGTTTAGTAGATCTATATAATATTCTTATAGTTCTTACAATGCATTGAAAAACTATTTTATTAACTCTCTTATTTCATACTCTATTTTCCCTGTAACTTCATATTTGGCACACAAGTTTCTTTAAAGCCAAAGATAATATTAGATGAAGGAAACCTGGACGAACATGTAACAGTTCTTGAATTATTATTGCATTTTAGATACAAAGCTATTCAACATTTACTGTGAATTTTGACTTGAAATACAGTAAAAAAATAAAAGCATATTAAGCACCGTATTGGAAGTTGTAATGTTCCATAGATTATATAGCAGTTAACTGAGCATGCAATAATTTTTTTTATGTAGACTTCACACAAAAATGTCTTTACGTGCATTTAGATACATGAGGGCTATGTTCTGAAAAAATGTGATGTGAATTCATCTTGAATATAGTCTTGTAAATAAGATCTTAGGACAAAAGGTCACAACTTTATCGAAAAGGACAATCAAATTCAACTGTAAATAAAAAATAAAAAAAAAGTGAATGTGTGCTGTCTACATTTTATAGTTATAGCTGTGTAACTGTGTAGGCAAATAGTTGCTTATATCTAAGGTCTACAGGGGTGAATATAGTGGGATTAATAAGAGCAGTGGACACCTTTCACAATAATTGGCCAATATCTATTTGGACCTACCGAAAAAAAAAGCATAGCCAGTATGAATGATTAGGTGACAATAGTTTATCAAGCAACAAATGTAGAATTGTTATGTTAACCGAGTTACACAACAACTTGTTAGATGTTAGTGAATGTTTCAGAGCTTAGTTGGCATCTCTAACCTAGATTATGTATTTCACTTTTATTTTCAATTTGATAGAGTTCTTTTATTTTATGTTCTAGTGCACTAAGTGTTACAATACAGTCATTGGAATTCATCCTATGTAGCTGCTTGATTCCTTTTTATAGGATATTTTATTTTACTCTACACTGTAGAAAGCATTTCAATACGAATACACAAGGTGAGTTTCCCTAAAATGCTGACTCTTATTTTCTTTTTGTTTAGCTATTTTATTTTATGTAACCCACTGAGGAATACCATATTTCAAATGCAAGCATATTGAATGCCTGATCTGAGGGGTTCATAAATAAATAGGATAGTTGAAATAAAATGACTTGTCCAGGGCTTTATAGCATGGAGATGGTGTCTACTCTGCAATATCAGTAAGTGCTTTTTTTATTACAACATAATATTAATATCTGAATCCTTGTTTTATTGTGTGAATTCTATATCATGTCTCATGGGTGAACATAGGATATCGCTTTCATATTTAATAATCACTGTTGATTAAAAAGGAAGGCAATAGAGATTGAGGAACCGTTGTGATTCTAATGATGACCTTATACAGTTAATCCCCCAGCTCAAGAAACAAAGAAATATATAAGAAGTTTAATTGCATTCTAGGTTTTCTTTAAATCTCTGTCAGTATCCTTGTCAGTGATAATCAGAACTAAAAGGGTTTACTGGAAGATTTATAATCCTCCACAGATTTTTGTATTATATGCTAACATATTTTACAGTAGTTTTCCAGGGAAGTCACTTGTGCTAACGCTCTTGATCTCATTTTAAAATCTAATATTCCTGTTTATACCAATGAAGAACTTTATGAAATGGAAGAAATTTATAATATCAAGTATTGAATAAAGATTATGTTCTTAACTATGAGCAATATCTTTGACATTGTATCCATGCAGCACAGTAATTTAGGCACCCTAAGTATGGTGCAATAAACAGAAGTGGCAAAGAGAAACTTGACAGATAACACACCATGATAACTTGTGATGAGCGATCGTGTCAACTATCGTTATTGATTCGATAGTCGATATCGGCAATTATCATGACGATATCCGATAGTCGATAACAGATTATCGTCGTTGACCATTAAAGTCTATGGGAGAGGAACAACAGCTTCATTCTTACACCCATACAGGGCTGGAGAAGCTGGAATTAAAATCCACAACAGTAAACTGGATACGTGCTACATCTTAGGCAAGACAATTAGGCAACAAGAGTCACAGAAAAAAAGTCACAGACTATTCACTATCCCTGTCCTGTACCACAGCATGACCCTTAAAGCTGCATGACCCACAGATTAAAACGTGCTGGACGAAAGTAGTCTTTGAACCACCATTTTAGTTGAACTGGACATTTACTATGCCTGTCCTGGACCGCAGCATGACCCTTAAATCAGCATGACCCACAGATTAAAAAGTGCTGGAAAAAGGAGTCTTTGAACCACCATTTTAGTTGAACTGGACATTGAGTATACCTGTCCTGGGCCACAGCATGACCCTCAAACCTGCATGACCCACAGATTAAAAAGTGCTGGACGAAAGGAGTCTTTGAACCACCATTTTAGTTGAACTGGACATTTACTATGCCTGTCCTGGACCGCAGCATGACCCTTAACTCAGCATGACCCACAGATTAAAATGTGCCGGATAAAGGAGTCTTTGAACCACCATTTTAGTTGAACTGGACATTGACTATAACTGTCCTTGACCGCAGCATGCAGGTTGCATTAACCACTGAAAAACAGATTGGCGATGCTGTTCGTTACTGAGATTCACAGGGCACTGACCCAGCGATGACAGGCTTGACGGTCCTGCAACCGATGATCCGCTGGCTTGCGTGTTGTCACCAGCACTGGAAGGAGCACCTTCTCTCATACCTCTACCTCCATGTCCTACACCCCTCTTTGCTCGCTTACCACCTACAGTTTGCTCCATGTTCAGAAATATAAAAATGTTAAATATATGGAAGAGTTTTTGACAGTCTCTTATTGAAAGACGGCAAATCACAGCTATTCTTAAATCCCACTAATTTCCAACAGCCAACTAGGATTAGAAACAGAATTGTTTCTATCAAATATCTGTGAAATGCGGTCTGGTGGAAGAACCGTAACACAAAATCAACAGTGTTCTTCCTTCAGTCCCTGAGATTTGCAGCCGCCCAGTAGGACTAGCAGTTGGTAGTTTTCAACAAACTATCATACAAATGCATGATTAGCGCCAAACTGAGATGCACTGAGTGAAACAGAAGTATTAAAAAGTTACATGGATTACATATGGCGGTTTTTCCACCACTGACAACAGTCGAAATTACTATAAAATATGTATAACACAATATACGTACAACTGTTCTCTATGCGTCAAACAAATGCACGGACTGCAATAAGAGTATTTAATTGTTATATGGATTAATATGGCGGCCTTCGCACCACTGACAACAGGTGTAATTTACTATAAAATATGTATAAAACAATATGCGTACAACTGAGCTCTATGCGCAAAACAGACGCACGGACTGCAATAAGAGTATTTAAATGTTATATGGATTAATATGGCGGTCTTCACACCACTAACTACAGGCGCAATTTACTGGGAAATATATATATAACAAAATTTGCGTACAACTGAGCTCTTTGTGGCAAACACGCATGGTCTTCAATAAAACTATTTAAAAGTTATAGGGATAAGTTATGCCGGTTTTTGGGAACACTGACACGCAGTGACTGCAATAGAATTGAAAAAACAGGGACAATTTTACCTCCTATCAGAGGTCTGCCGGCCAAAAAAGTGGTAAAAAAGAATGCTTTTTCAATTCAAGAACACAGAACACACTGAGCTGCAAAATATCTCCCTTCGTTTCACAAGCCTCTCCTCCTGCCACCCCCCTCCCCTCCCACAGCACACCAATAGATATCCTTAAAACTTTCTCTAACTAAATAAGAAGTGAAATTTTCTAACTCTATTCTAAGCTGTAGGTAGGTGGATGGTTTTTTGTATTAGAAGAGACTATCTTTCAGAGCTGTTAGAACAGCTATTGGTTTAAACGCAGACACGTCCTGCTGTGTAGTGGCATAGACAGAGAATAAGCTCAAACAGGAAATGCAGTTGCATAGATAAAACGAGGTCACGTGATTTTTGTAGCCTATTTGATCCATACACCGCAAAGTGGTGACGTTGTACATCCTCCTCACCCCCTCTATCCTCGGAGCTGATTGGCTGGCCGCCAAAATGACGGGAAACACTGAAAATGGCGTGATAGTAATAGACTATCTGTAAGATTGTCACCTAAACTATCGCGTGATCAGAAATTTCCGAAAAGCCTAAAAACCGTGCCGATTTCAACTTTTGCTGATAATATCGCTCATCCCTAGTGATAACATGGCACAGAAAGTTATCTCAATGTTTTCAATATTTTTAATGGCTTTTGCCATTAAATGCAGGGTAAAGGCAAAAAAGGCTTAAAGGGGTTTTCTTCACCATGCAATTTCACAGAGCCACAGGCAGCTTTAATTTCACATTTCCTGGTCAGGCTGTGGGTGGTTCTCTGGCAGCGATTGACATATCAGCTCTGCTATTGGTGGATAATACTATTACAGTGACAAAACTACTAGAGGTTTGTAAATAGCAGTGTACAAGGCTACAGAGCTCTAAGGCTTAAAACTTGTCATTAAGTTGTCATTAAGCTAGGTAAACAAAGCTTCTGTGCTAGAGATAAGACTCGACAGGGAGTGACTTACCATAGTCGGACTGACAGTAGCTTGGAGCAATGAGAGATAAGATAGAGCAGGGAGGTGTGGCTTGGAACCTAGATAACTTGTATACACTAGAAGTGAATAAAATCTCCGTTATATACTGGTCAAATCCACATAGCAATGTATTTGGTAATAGTCTTCATTTACCTTCTCCTAAATGTTAACAGCTAGTCATTGCGGTGAGGAAACCCATCAGATATGTGATAGATGGAGAAAAGCTGAGCTGTGTAATATATAGAGTTATATGATTTAAAGCAGAATTTATGCGTAAAAAGCAGATGAAAGAGGAAAGCTGTAAATCCTGCTCACCTTACCGAGATGTAGTAATTCACAAGTTGTTTTGTACACACACTGATACTGGGAAAACTGTTAATCACTGCATGTGGGTGGAGTATGCAAGACTTCCACTGTCGCTTAAGGAGTCCTAACAGGATTTTCTTTCCTTTTTATTCAGAAGCCCTCCTTCAAATCATATAACCCTATATATCATAAAGCTCAGCATCTCTCCTTCTATCATATATTGCTGCCAGATAGGATAGCATATAGAAAACCACCTGACAGGTTCCCTTTCAGTATTGATCTAAAATAAAGCCCACCTTGTGATTGCCTTGAGTGGGGTCAGATGGTCTCACCCCAGTTGCATAATCTGCCTTAGCTGACTATTTCTGTTTGATTAATTGACATACAAAATAAAGTGCAATTTATGCAGGAGAACCAGCTAATGGTCAGATATCAAAGACCAATGCTTACAGTGAATGCCTACCCCACTAGGTGGTGGTACAACTTCTTTAAAGGGATTTTACAGAGTCATAGGCAGCTTCAGACTCACACTGCCTGGTCAGGCTGTGGGTATTTTTGTAGCAGTAATTAGCATATTTAGCTCCTCTATAACTAGCTGAGCATTACAGAAAAATAAGTACAGGATATATTAATCAGTAAGTTAACAAAGCTGAAGTCCTCCAAGGAATGAAAGCAAGTGCTCTTCAAAGCTAAACAATCTAATCTTGTTACAAATAAAGGATTTGCTCTGTCCGACCATGGGGATGTCACTCTCTGCTCTCTTTCTAATCAGGAAGGGAGATATGGATGTTAACCTAGAGACACTTGTGTGCAATCTCTCTTATCTCCTCACCAGGACAATCTCAAAACATCAATCTACTTAGTAAAAATCTTGATTTAGGTTATGTCCACACGACTAGTAAAATCTACTCGTCAGGCCCTTCCATTGAGAACCATGTCAGACGGTGTGGTTTTCAGCGACTATTTCACGTTTTATTCATTTGGATTAAAGGTTGGGGTTTTTTTGTTTGTTTTTTTACTTGTGGTTTATAGTCAGAAACGAGTCCCATTCATTTCTATGTAGTTTTGCACAAATCACATTCAAATGTTTTGGCCGCGTTTTGGCCGCATTTTGCACAAGGTTTTCATATGTTGTGTGAACTACACTGCTTATTTTCTATTGAGGTAAACAGTTGCAGATGAGTATTTCAAGTCGAAATCCATGTGGATTCTAGTTTGAAATACTTGTCATGTGGACACAGCTTTACTACTCCCTACATCATTGTAGTGGAAAAAACCCTTAAAGGTTCTTATTTGTATCAACGCTCCTACATATTTGCTATGCAGAAAACAAAGCACTTTTTTAGGAAGGATGATCCTTACCAGTAATAAAGTTATGGCACATGCTAGAGATATTATTATCAGATGGATTACACTTCATCAATTGAAACTATGTATATACAGTACATTTGGCATCTTTAAAAGTGTAGAACATGTTCAATGACTTATGCATTTTCTTTAAAAGGCATGCTCAAAAGGGTATTTCCCTCTCACACATTGATAGTATATGGATATGCTATCAATGCACAATTCTGGGACCTGCACCTATCTCAGGAACAGGCTCCCAAACGTCTCTATTCAAAATGGAGAGTAGGTCAGGCTTATACAGTACTATCCATTCTGTCCTGTGGGAGATCCGAGTACAACCAAACATATTGCTTGACTTTACTCAGAACTTGCATAAAAAAAGAGTAGTGCCCAAATGCCACTTACTCTCCATTCTAAATAGAGGCTTCTGTTGGCCTGTTCCAGAGATAAGTGCAGTTCACAGAGGTGAGATCCACACCTATTACACATTGATGGCACATCCCAGCAATTTGCAATCAATGTGTGAAATGGGAACATGCCTTTAAATAGACGTTATTTATTATGATGAAAATACTACTTAGCTAAAAGTAAGAAATTATGTGTTCAAAATAAAGTCTGCTAAATGTTTGTCTATTATAAACAATAAAGCCTTATAGAGAAATAAGAACCTTGGCTAACTTAAGGCGCCATGTCAGGAAAGAGGCGCTGCCATGTCAGTTTTAAGGCACATTAAATGAGTGTATAGTGCGCCTGTATGAAAGAACCTGTCAAAAATCTGGCATCTGGTATACCTCGCATAGTATAATTAATGCGCCTAATCTAGGCACATAACACAATCTAGGTGCATAGCATATCATTGCAAGCATATTTGATGCGCCCACTTTAAGAGCATCCAAATGTGTCGTGCCTGGCATATAATGCGCATAGTTTTGGTTTATTACAGTTCATTTACATATAGAATAGGGCGTCGACTGTTTTTTGGTGCAAAATACACCAAAAAAATTGCGTATGCCATAGGGAGACATGTATGAAAGGGTTTTCACCCTTTTCTGGCGTAAAATGCACTAAAAGTAAACAGGCTGTTATGTATA
This sequence comes from Phyllomedusa bahiana, assembly GCA_025379985.1. Lineage (NCBI taxonomy): Eukaryota > Metazoa > Chordata > Amphibia > Anura > Hylidae > Phyllomedusa > Phyllomedusa bahiana. Next base: position 10,393 of record JAODAL010016396.1, read on the forward strand.
ATGCACCAAATGAATGTGTTATGTGCATTATTCACAAGGCTCTCCACTTTTTAATGCGCCTAACATGCGGGGGTGTTCTGGGGGCGTGTCGCACCACACTCTTAATATTAGACACATATATGTATGTAATTTGGCAAAACTAGGCGCATTACTGCTTGAACAGGCAGGCCTATTTCAATGTAGAGCTAGATTTGCTATTAGGGCAAAGAATGTCTATTATTTCTCAACTTACACAGTACAATAATAAAAAGTAATTTATGATAATTATCAAACTATATACGATTAAATTATTCATATTTCATGAAAAATTTTATCATATAAAATTAATATAAAAATATAAATCCCGAAAATATAAAAAAAATTATTTAAAATTAATAGAATCTAAAACTGATTTTACATTAAATAAACCTCTGATGTTGTTGTTCAGATTTCTTAAATTTAAATTTTTACTACATTAAATTCGAAATTTATTTTTGCTGCTCTCGCCTTTTATTCTACATAAGGTAAGAGCAAGCACCCCACAGGTCCACCAGGCGAGATCAGTTCCATACTTCCTATTCACTAACATGCTATTCTAATGACTTTTCTTTTATTTCCAGCCTGTCTATAGCCTTTACACATGTTTGGTGCATTACTAATGCCCCAATGTTCCGTAACACGCCAAACACACAGACGAGGTGTGATGAGCTTTAGACGCCAATTATAATTGCACAAAAACCACTTTCATACATTTAGGCGCATTATACACTGAAAACGAGACGTGATAATTCCCGCCTTCTTCCATACATGTCTCTCTTAGTATTTTCCAAGTAGAAGGATAAGATATCAATGTTTATTGTATGTACACGTGAGAAGGGTTTGCATGACAAGAACATGATTAGATACATTTTTATTTGGGTGAAAAGTAATAAAAAGTAATTTTTTTATATAAGCTATTTGATTGTTATTATTTAAAACACAGCATTTAGTAAGTGTGTTGTCTATACATACTGTAATTGTTAAAAATGACCACTGAGCAAGGTTGTTGTAATTTTTTTTTTTTTTTTTTTAGATGTTCCTGCACCTGTTTCCTACTTAATGAACCCATTTAAAAAGGATATGTAATAAAACCAGCCCATGAAATGGCCAAATATTGACAAGTAATTGAAATGAGACAAAATCAGGCTAAATTAACTCCAGTATCTTGCTGATGAAATTAAGTGGGTTGTCAAAGGAGAATTCAAGGTGGAGAAAAGATGATGGCGCAACATTTTCAAAGCAATTTTCTTCTGTGTCTATTTTCCCCCGGGAGTTTCATGTGATTCATATGCAACCTACTGTGTAATTTGCATGAAACACTATCAGAAGTGTATGACTTTCTATTTCTTTTTCTCTAAATCCATGGCCTTGCTGGCTGCTGCATTACCATCTGTTCCATGCACAGGGGGACACTTGCTTTGTCAATGCTAAACTGGCTGTTCACTGTCCTGATTGTAATAATAATCCTGCTGCTCGGTAATTTCCTACACCTCTGCCCTGAAACTATCTTCTTTTATTTTGCATGTTGCAGAAAAGCTCAGATTTACTATTACTAAGATATCAATTTGGTCACAGTGACAGCTGTATTCATACCATGTGCCAATTGTCTTCTTTGTTCTGCTATGTGGGATCTCAACGTTTACCAATAAATAGCTGTGACTGGTATAACCATTCGGAGCACACCTTCATTACTTGAATATATTTCTAAAATCCTCAGTGATCTTAGACTACATTAAAGGCCCAAAATAAAAAATAATGAGAGCATGTGAATAAAGGTTTTAAACTTGATTCATATTAGAGAAAATTTTAAGGTTACACTCTCTATACAAAACATTTGTTATTACACTTGCACAAGGCATATGCACACTATGTCGGACTGAAGTTCCTTGGGACCACCAGAGGAACTTATTAGAGCTCACCCTTTATCTATACAGGTCCATTTTCAAGTATCTTTTGTAAGTCTAGTAATCTTTGCACATGTTGGTTTTAATAGGATATTTAGTAATTAGTTCTAAAGTCATATCTAAGGGCCACATGTATGAAATCTGTCTAGGTCTAAAATTCCCTTTGTTGTCCATAGCAACCAATCATAGCACCCCTTTAATTTCATATAGTGCTCTGGAAAAATGAGAGGGGCACTCTGATTAGTTGCTAAGGGCAACAAAGTGAGTTTTAGACCTAGACAGTTTTTATACATGTGACTCTAAGTGTGGTTGTCCTCTTTTGGACCTTTGGGACATTAAAGTATTAGGTGTACATTATTGTGTCAAAGCTTGAGCCCACCAGAGGATCGTCTGGTACTCTGTTGGACAGTCCAACCCTATATGCCCACCCTGCAACTGTCCCTTTTTGCAGAATTTTGTTTAAGGAGTGGGGACTTTGCAAAGTGCCCCAAAGAGTGTATTTCGTGGATGATTTGTGTCCATACCTTGATGGATCGGAACAATACTATGTTGTGAATGTGAAATAAAATGTTGGCAGGTATGGTAACATACCGTAGTGTCAAATGATTAGCACTAAACAAGGTTGTCTTTTGTTGGATATTTAAGGTTTTTTATTTTGGCAGAGCCTGGGTCTACTGGAGTGGTACTCTTGTAGGTCAGTCTGAGCCTGATGTAAAATAAATGAATATTTGTAGAACAGGAAAAGATAAAGCAAAGATAAATTATTTGTACTGAAACATATAGAACTTTATCAAAACTAGTGCAAAGTAGGCAAGTTGTTAATAGCAACAAATTAGATTTCAGCTATTATTTTTCAGAAACCTGTTTTTAAAGTGGTATTCCCATAAGTGTTTATCCGCGCCACTGTCAGCTCACAACTCGGCTATATTCGGAACTCCTTTAAAAAGGAAGAGAAAGGAAAGGTGCAAGTGCTTCCTCCCCATTCTCTGAAACAGTCAGCTTATAGTGAGCTATGAGCAGTGCTGCAGCACAGAAAAGCACTGAAGGGAACACTCTTTTAAACAAAAGCTTCAACATGTTTGGCTGCGGTAAGTAGACAATTTGCTTTTTTAACCAGGTTTGATAAATTAACTATACAATTCTTTAGTTTTTGTTAAAAAGTCAGGCTAAAATGCTAAATTAAAGTTAGCAACTTGACAAGCACACACATAGACAAAATTGTTTGTACACTTCCTTTAAAGAAGGAAAAACCCACAATGATCACTATAATAACTTGACACTATCAAAAGTAATAATATATTTACATTTACTGAAAATAAAAAAATAAAAAAATCACTGCAGTTCAAACAAAAATGTTAAAAATTAAATAAAGAAACCTGGACAAAAATGATGGTACTTCTAGAAAAGATTGAAAATAATTTTATCGTGGGGACATGCTAAAGTATGGTTTGTGCTGTATTTAGCTTCACTGGTGCCTCTGAATTTATAATCAGTAAGTCTGCCAAATAAAGGGTAAAAAGTAGTCACTGTAATATTTCATAGCATGGTGTCTACAACACTGAGCAAAAGGAAGCTAAGGAAAAAGTTGTCTCAGGAGATTACAAAGAAGATTATAGACAAACAAGTTAAAGGATATAAGACCATCTCCAAACAGCTTCATGTTCCTGTTACTACAGTTGAACGTATTATTATAAAGAGACTGTAGCTATACTCTCTGTACATAGCCGCAAGAAGAAAAAGCCAAAATGGCTAGAACAACTTTTTCTTAAGAGATTAGGGGTGAACCCCAAGGTCAAGTTACATCAGTTACAGATAGCACCATCTGTTGCAGCCTTTGCCAAAGTGGACTTAATGGAAGATGACCGAGTAGGAAACAAATCAAAAAGAGCAAGAATGGAATTTGCCAAAATGCATGTTTACAATGCTTGTAGGAGAATGTCCTTTAGATAGATGAGACAAAACTGGAGCTTTTTGGCAAGTCACAAGAGCTCTACCTTTGCATATGCAAAAATGAACCATGCAAAGAAAAGAACAGTGTACCGATTGTGAAACTTGGAGAAGGCATGGTTATGTTTTGTGGCTGATTTTCTGTATCTGGAAAAGGGTGTCTTGAATTTGTGAAGGTACAATGAAATAACCAAGGCATTCTGGAGCAAAATATGCTGCCCAGCGTCAAAAACTTTGTCTTAGTCACTGGTCATGGTTCCTCCAACATTATATTGACTCAAAACACACAGCTAAAAAAAATCCAAGAATTGCTAAGAGCAAAGAATTGGATGACTCTGAAGTGACCTTCTATGAGACCAGATCGAAATCCTATTGAACATCTATGGTATGCAGAAACATTCAGTCTGGAGAAAGCACCCTTCAAACATGTGACAGCTGTTCCCCACCTTCCAGAAGCCATAACTTTTTTTTTATTTTTCCATCTTCATAGACATATGAAGACTTTACTTGTGCCTGTTGTATTTTTATGTTATCCATCATAAGCAATAAATACTCTAATAACTAATTTAAAAATAAAAATAAATACTAGTGCATCTCAAAAAATTTGAACATTGTTGAAAAGTTAAGCTATGTCCATAATTCAGGTCAAATAGAGAAACCCATATATTGTATAGACTCATTACACACAGAGAAACATATTTCAAACTTTTTTTTATGTGGATGGCTTACAGATAATAAAACCCAAAAATCTATATTTCAGAAGATTAGAATAATGTGATGAAGGTCAATATTGTTCCCTCAAGGTGTCACACACAAAGGGATAACCACAGTTTTGAAAGGATTGTCAAGAAAATTCCATTCCAGAATTTGGGTGAGATTGACAAGGGAAGGAATGCACCACCACACACTGACGTTTCTGGGACATGAACTGTCGTATTCCTTGTCTCAAGCCACTCATAATCCAGAGGCACCGTCAGAAGCATTTTACTTGGGCTAAAGAAAAAGGACTGAACTGGTCCTCAGTGTTCTGTTTTCAGATGAAAGTAAATTTTGCATTTCATTTGGAAATCAAAGTCCCAGATTCTGAAGGAAGTTACAATCCAAGTTGCTTGAGGTCCAGTGTGAAGATTCCATAGTCAGTAATAGTTTGGGGAGCCATGCTGGTGTTGGTCCACTGAGTTATATGAAGTCCAAGATCAGCGCAGCCATCAACCAGGAAGTTTTACAGCACTTCATGCTTCCCTCTGCTGACAAGCTTTATGAAGATGCTAATTTCATTGTCCAGCAGGACCTGGTACCTGCCCACACTGCCAAAAGTACCAATACCTGGATTAATAACCACAGTATCACTATGCTTGATTGGCCAGCAAACTTGCCTGATCTAAATCCCATAGAGAATCTATGGGTTATTACCAAAAGGAAGATGGGAGACACCAGACCAAACAGTGCATATATATGTGGTTGAAATCAGAAGTTTACATACACTATATAAAATGACACATATGCATGTTTTTCTCACTTTCTGATATGAAATCAGAATAAACCTTACCTGTTTTAGGTGAATTAGGATTACCACAATTATTTATATTTGCCAAATGCCAGAATAATGAGAGAGAGAGAATTTTTTAAGTCATTTTTATTAAGTCAAAAGTTTACATACAATTGAATTGGTATTTTGTAGCATTGCCCTTAAACTATATGACTTGAGTCAAATATTTTGGATATCCTTCCAAAAGCTTCTCACAATAGTTTGTAGGAATTTTGGCCTGACAGAACTGGTGTAACTGAGCCATGTTTGTAGGTCAACTTGCTCGCACCTGCCTTTTCAGCTTTGAACATAAAGTTTCCATAGGGCTGAGATCAGGGCTTTGTGATGGCCACTGCAAAAAAAAAAACATTGACTTGGTAATCCTTAAGCCACTTTCTAACCAGTTTGAAGTATGCCTCGGGTCATTATCCATTTGGAAGACCCATTTCCAGCTAAGTTTTAACTTCCTGCCTGATGTATTGAGATGTTTCTTCAGTATTGCCACAAAATCTTCTTTCCTCATGATGCCATCTATTTTGTGAGGTGCACCAGTCTCTCCCGCAGCAAAACAATCCCACAACATGTTGCTACCAAGCTCATGTTTCACAGTTGGGATGGTGTTTTTAGACTTCCAAGCTTATCCCTTTTTCCTCTAAACATAATGATAATTATTATGGACAGACAGTTCGATTTTAATTTCGTCAGACCACAGGACATGTGTCCAAAAATGTAGGTCTTTGTTCCTAAGTGCATTTGCAAACATTAATCTGGCTTTTATATGTTTCTTTGGAGTATTGGCTTCTTCCTGGTAGAGTGGCCTTTCAGCCCATGTTGATACAGTACTCGTTTCACTGTGGATAATGACTCAATCTTACCAGCTTCTGCCAGCATCTTCACAAGGTCTTTTGCTTTGTTCTTGGGTTGATATGCACGTGTCTGACCAAAGCACGTTCATCTCTGAGGCACAGAACCGTCTCCTTTCTGAGCAGTATGATGGCTTGACATTCCCATCTTGTTTGTACTTGCGTATAATTGTTTGTACAGATGAATGAGGCACTTTCAGGTATCTGGAAATTGCACACAAGAAGGATCCAGATTTGTGCAAGTCCACAATTCTCTTCCTGATATCTTGGCTGATTTGTTTAGACTTTCCTATGATGTTAGACACAGAAGAAGTGTGATTCTGATGTGATTTAAAATACATCCACAGGTATGTCTCAAGCTTCCAAAGATATGACATCATCATATGGACTCTCCAAAACTATTTAAAGGCATAGTAATCCTAGTGTATGTAAACTTTTGACTTTGCAGGAAGTAATAAAAATGCTTTAAAAAAATTCTCTCTCTCATTTTTCTGGCATTTGGCAAATATAAATAATTTTGTTAACCCTAATTGACCTAAAACGGGTGAGGCTTATGCTGATTTCATGTCGGATAGTGAGAAAAACATGCATAGGTGTCTTTTTATATAGTGTATGTAAACCTCTGGTTTCTCTCTCTCTCTCTCCTCTCTCTCTCTCTCTCTCTCTCCTCTCCTCTCTCTCTCTCTCTCTCTCTCTCTCTCTCTTATATATATATATATATATATATATACACTCACCGGCCACTTTATTAGGTACACCTGTCCAACTGCTCGTTAACACTTAATTTCTAATCGGCCAATCACATGGCGGCAACTCAGTGCATTTAGGCATGTAGACATGGTCAAGACAATCTCCTGCAGTTCAAACCGAGCATCAGTATGGGGAAGAAAGGTGATTTGAGTGCCTTTGAACGTGGCATGGTTGTTGGTGCCAGAAGGGCTGGTCTGAGTATTTCAGAAACTGCTGATCTCCTGGGATTTTCACACACAACCATCTCTAGGGTTTACAGAGAATGGTCCGAAAAAGAAAAAACATCCAGTGAGCGGCAGTCCTGTGGGCGGAAATGCCTTGTTGATGCCAGAGGTCAAAGGAGAAATGGGCAGACTGGTTCGAGCTGATTAGAAAGGCAACAGTGACTGAAATAGCCACCCGTTACAACCAAGGTAGGCAGAAGAGCATCTCTGAACGCACAGTACGGCGAACTTTGAGGCAGAGGGGCTACAGCAGCAGAAGACCACACCGGGTGCCACTCCTTTCAGCTAAGGACAGGAAACTGAGGCTCCAATTTGCCCAAACTCATCGAAATTGGACAGTAGAAGATTGGAAAAACGTTGCCTGGTCTGATGAGTCTCGATTTCTGCTGCGACATTCGGATGGTAGGGTCAGAATTTGGCGTCAACAACATGAAAGCTTGGATCCATCCTGCCTTGTATCAACGGTTCAGGCTGGTGGTGGTGTCATGGTGTGGGGAATATTTTCCTGGCACTCTTTGGGCCCCTTGGTACCAATTGAGCATCGTTGCAACACCTTGTGGAATCTATGCCACGAAGAATTGAGGCAGTTCTGAAGGCAAAAGGGGGTCCAACCCGTTACTAGCATGGTGTACCTAATAAAGTGGCCGGTGAGTGTATATATATTGTTACTAATTTATTTTTGCCACAAACAGGTTTATTATCTAGGTTATAAATGTCTGTTAACTGGGTGCCCCAATCCACATTTTTTTGCTATCTCCATCAGTTCCCATAGAGTTGAATGGAGCAAAAACACATGCCTGTCCACTACTCCATCTAAATGAGGAAAGAGACCCCCAATCTCATAATCAGATAGGTACCAGCTGTAGTACCCAGTGTTAAGGCACTTATAACCCTTCAGTTAGATCAGTGATAAGAGTTAATTGTGAGAAAACCTTTTAAAATGCAATACTAGAGACAGCCAAGAATTTTTTTTGAAGGTTTGGTTTCTTTAAAATACCAAAAATTCAGAAAAAAAATCCTGCTGATATTCTGCCATTGTACCAGTCCAGTATCTGTGACCTGCTACCCGTCTATAGCTCTATGGCTACACCTGCTGTGACCTGTCACCTCTGCCAGTATCCGGTCTCTCGTCCTGCAAATCAGCTATCACCACGGGTAGCCTCGTCAGGGGTACCGACCTGTGGGTTCCCCACAGCGAAGTACGTCTGGCTTTGCGGCAAACTCCAGTGAAGCCGGGGCACCTTTAGACTCAGGCTCCCTGGCGTGGCCTTCATCTATACCATCCTTGCCTGCGGTGATCACAATGGATTCACATCTCCTACCAAGTGTTCTGTCCCGTTAGAACGTGACAAACTCTCATTTGTGTGAGGCATGTTTCCTGAATGCTCAGCTATTAACATTGTTTTGTGTTTGTGATATATGTATTTGCTACAAAGCAAAAATGCTACGTGAATATCTCTAAGTTTAATTAGATCCAAGTATGCAAGGAGGTGGACAATGGCTTCTTGGTAACCACAACAGCTTGAAGAAAATGCAGGATGGTTAAAGGGGTTTTGCCAAGACATGAGTTCCTTACCTATTGTCTGCGCAGAAGAGAAGATAAACATAGGATGCAGAGGACAGAGGGGCGCTTAGCACAGAGCCAGTAAGCAGGCATCGTGTTCAATGTTTACTCAAATAATCACATTACAACCTGTGGATTTTCTATACAAAAGAAAAAGGTCTTTCTCCACAGTCCCTTGCAAGCTGGTTCATGTTCCCTGCCATCAGATAAGAAGTGCAAACACGCAAGCATGGCCAGATCAGCTCCTGTCAGCTCCTAGTCGTGTCTAATGTAAACTGTCAGGAAACTAAGGGGGACTGCAATGCTCTAGCTCTCACAGGCTTCACTTTTTGTAATGACATATATTTAGAAAAGTGATTAAATACCCATTTTGGAGGATCCCATATCAACATTACATCGTGGCAAAACCCCTTTAAGTATTGAAAACACTCCGAGATTTTCCATTGGTTGAAATCTCCAAGTTGTGGCTAGGAAGTGTATAGTTTACGGCATTTGCTGCTATATAACAAATCTATCTCATTGTTTAGAAGCCAGACGTTTCAAGTCATCCTTCTAGAGCATTTGGTGGCCATTCTGCAGATTGCTTCCTCTGTCCCCTCTATAATGCCTGATTAATATAAAAATCACCATCTTTACAAACAAAATGGACCAGTTGCAAAAAAAATCATAAAGAATTTAGATTGTATCCTTGTTTTAAGCTGTTATATTGAGCAGGTGAAACATGAAAAGAACAAGCTAAAATAGCAATCATGTCCATTTTATCAATTTAAGTGGTATGCTAGCAAATAATTTTCTATAAAACTGAGCATGAATATGAAAACATAAGTTCATTCAAATTCTTGACTTCTGTCTTTTGTCTTTGTTTACCTCATTTGCTGATCTTTTGTGAACATAATCATACTGGTTTATTAATATCTGATAGAACACATTCAAATGAAAATTGAATAAGGCATAATACATGCTACAAATGCAGGCGTAATTTTCTGAAATTCCCCAGCTTTCAATATGCAAATGTTACTTAATGGTCTTTTCATATGTTTGTTTTTCCAAGTTTGTTTCATTTTAACTGATAAAGAACTCGGGCTAATTTGATTTTCAAATTTGTAATCATAGCGCTATTAATTGGAATGGAGTTAATGACCTCATTTACATCTGAGAATTTACTAAGAACAATTTTTAGACCTATCTGACTAGTGTTCTTGCATTAATTCAGCTAGCAAGGCTCCCTATTTCCCATAGGTTGATATGGAGTAATGTGTCATTCTGAAAAATATATAATATATGTAGAATAGTAAATGCAGGGTACAAACATTATATCGCTTTCATATGTAAATTAGTAACAGTTTATTTTGAATGTATATCAGTGTAATAACACAGGTTTTAAAATATATTGAACACTAACTAGGGAATGTTTTCTTTATACTAGATTCACACACCGCATTTTTGTAGTGTTTTTCACCTCGAGATTTACTTTGAAGTCAAGACAGTGATAAGTCTGCTTACCTGTCATTTTTGTATTGAATTATTTTATATGCTTTTATTAACATCTAATTCTGGCAAATTTTTTTTTTTTTCAATTTCTGTTTTTTTAATCCCTTCTTTCCAAAAGTCACAAATTATTCTGTCAACATAACTGTATGAGGGCTTGTTTTTGTGGGACAGGTTAAATTTTAATGGTGCCATCTTATGTGCCATATAATATATTAAGGGACCAAATAAATCATGCTTGGGACAGAACTAAAAACAAAACCAACTTAATATTTTGTTGAACAAACTTTTGAGGCAATAACTGCAAACAAGCGATTTCTGTAACTCTAGGTGAGACTTCTGTACCTGTCCACAGGTATTTTGGCCAACTTCTTATGAGCAAACTGCTCCATTTGCCTCAGGTATGAAGGTGCCTTCTCCGGACTGCATCTTTCAGCTCCTTCCATAGATGTTCAATAGGATTTCGATAAGGTCTCATAGAAAAACACTTCAGAATATTTCAATGATTTGCTCTTAGCCGTTCCTGGATATTTTTTTTAGCTGCGTGTTTTGGGTCATTATTCTGTTGATGGACCCATGACCTGCGACTAAGACCAAGATTTCTGACACAGGGCAGCACATTTCACTCCAGAATGTCTTGATAGTCTTGAGATTTCATCATACCCTGCACAGATTAAAGACACCCTGTGCCAGGTGCAGCAAAGCATAATGTCCAATGTTCTTTTCTTTGTATGCTTTATTTTTGCATCTGTGAACATAAAGCTGTGGTAACTTGATAAAAAAAGCTTCAGTTTTAACTCATCTGTCCAAAGGATATTGTCATAGAAGCTTTGTGGCTTATTAATATACATTTTGGTAAAATCTAGACTTTCTTTTGTTATGATTTGCTTTCAACAGTAGTTTCTTCCTCAGTTATCTTCCTGTAAGGCTATGTCTACACAGCAGTGGACAAAAAACTACCTGAAAACCAAATCCTAAAAACCTTCATAAAACTGAGTTTTTTTGTCCGCTGCCTGTCAGAAGCTGCTGAAAAATGTCCGTTTTTTGGTGTGTTTTGCACCTTTTTTTGCGTGTTTTTGCTCTGTTCTTGTGTGTTTTTTGGTGCTCCAAAAACTTACGCCGTTTTACCTAAACTTCAATAGTAAATTTCTGCCCTGCTCAGCCGTTTTTTTTGCAACGTTTCAAAAAATGACCAGCAAATAAAACGAGCTGAAAAAAAAGTTCTGTGGAGACAACAGGACACTTTCCCTATACAAGTCTATGGGACCTCTTTTCAGTGTTTTTTGAAAACGAAAAACGCTGAAAAAACAGACATTTTTGTGTGCAGTGGAGACATAGCCTAGGTCCACTTTGGCAAAGACAGTGATAGATGGTGTCATCTGACACTAATGTGCCTTGACCTTGGAGTTCACCTCTAATCTCTTCGGAAGTTGTTCTGAGCTCTTACCACTTGTATTATCTGTCTCTTCAATATGTCACCAATTTTCCTCTTGTGACCACATTCAGGAAGGTTGGCTATAGTTCCATAGACCTTAAACTTCTGAATAATATTTACAACTGTAGTAACAATGACATCAAGCTGTTTGGTGACAACACTCTCCTTGGCTTACTTTGGTTCATATACAGTGTGATATACAACATGATACTAAACAGCACAGTGACCACTTTTCACCCTTTAAATTATGCAGACTGATTACAAGTCATTCTGGACACGCCTTAGTTTAACATGTCCCCACGGTCAAAATATTTTCTAGGAGTAACATTATTTTTATCCAGGCCCGTTTCATTGTTTTTTTTAAAGAAAATTTCAGTTGAACCACAATTTAAACGCAATGTCTGTTTTTATTAGTTGTTTTTTAGTACATATGTATTTATTATTACTTCTATTAGTTTCAGGTTATTTTAAGTCATTGTTGAATTTTCTTTCTTTAACAGAAGGATGCCAACAATCTCGTTCTCACGTTTATGTACTAGGGTATAGTCATCTCAGTGATCTCCTATTACCTCATAGCTATAGTGTGGTGTTATAGGAGCTGAATCAAGACAGTGCTGGGGGTCTTCATTAGGCCCCAGACTGCCATGGCAACCAAATGGCACCCTATGATCATGTTGCATGGGGGCTGATGGCATAATGGGCACTACAACCCTTTTTTAGCTGCTTACATGCACTCTAAAACATCTAAGTGGTTAAATGGCTAGGATCAGAATTATCTCCTATCCTAGCCACTGAACCCAATCTATTTTGCTGAGTTTGCAGCAGGCTCAGGCTCATGTTATATATATACTGCATGCCTATCATATTTCTCTTTTGGTCCCTCCATGGTAAAAGACCATGAAATTGCTTGATGGCTGTTAGAAAGCACTGAAAAACAAAGTATTAGGCCTGTGACAAGCAGCATTCCAGATCCCACCTCTAGTAGTGCCCTGTATAATGTCTGGTCAAGACACCACAAAGTCTATGTACGAAATGTAGTGAGATATACACCCTGCTCATGGTATACTTGCAAGTCAAAAGTCAGGAAGGGTTCAAAAGGATTATCAACTTCACTGATCAATGGTAGACCATATAACCATATAATTTATTTAAATCTTTTTGTCCATAACTTATAGACCACAAAGTGCAGATAAAACATAGAAAAACATGGAGCAACGAGACCGAGGCACACCCGTGTACCGGTGTGCCTCAGTCTCGTTGCTTCGCATCTCCTAGTTATTTGCATTTGGACTGTTATATGCATATGAGGAGGTTTAAAGACTTAGGGGCCGTTCACACAGCTTATTCTGTTACTGATTCCAGCCGTACTGTGCGCCGTATTTGCGCTGCAGTACTGCTGGAATCTGTCCCAGTCATTACGGTAATCCACAGTTCTCAGAGAACTGTGGATTCCATCTTTTCCCCGCTCGGCGAATACGTCGAGGGGGGAAGAGAGTGACATGCATATTCTTTACGGCGTGTACGCGCCGTGAATAATGAGTGTCTATGGGGCCGGCTGCTCGCCCGCCCCCCGCCCCCGCTGCACGGCAGGTGGCGTACGTGCGGGGCGGAATCCGTCCCCGCAATTACGTCGGCAATAAGCCGTGTGAACATTGCCTAATCGGGACACTTAACTATACCGAAGCCATGTTTTTCTATATTTTATCAGCACTTTGTGATCTATAAGTTATGGACAAAAAGATTTAAATAAATTATATGGTTATATGGTCTACCATTGATCAGTGAAGTTGCCACATAGCCTATGGAGAGGGCTTTAATGGAGACCTGTTGCTTCTAAGGTATACAACATATTTTGTGGTGGACATTACTATATATAAATTATGTCAAAAGAATTATCTCATCACAAACAACCCCTTTAATATGAGATGCCACACCGCCCAATGGATGTCAATGTATTACAGCACATCTTTTATCTCTAGCTCATTGAGGAGTTAACCACTCTTTGATGTTCATGTGCAAATGCCCTAACAGGCTCATAGTTGGCTGTCAACTTAACTAGACAGTCCGTTCTTACTTTCTACATGGTTGCAAATAAACCTGTGAACAATTTTGTCAAATCACATGACTGCACTTTAAACCCTGACATAATGATCCATGATGAATCAGATGTACTTCGGCTCTACAGATTTTACAACTGCCTTATTACATAGTTACATAGTTTGTAAGGCCAAAAAAGACAGACGTCCATCCAGTTCAGCCTTTTCTGCTATAGTATTGATCCAGAAGAAGGCAAAACCCCCATGAGGTAGATGCCAATTGTCCTCATTATAGGGAGAAAAATTTCACACCAACTCCAATCTGGTAATCAGAATACATCCCTGGATCAACCACCCTGCTCCAGAATCCAGGTCAATATAACTTGTTATATTATTACATCTAGAAATTCAGACCCTTTTTGAACTCTGTTGGTGAATTCACCATGACAAGTTCCTCTGGCAGAGAGTTCCACAGTCTCACTGCTCTTACAGTAAAGAATCCCTTTCTATGTTTATGTAGAAACCTTCTTTCCTCTAGACGTAGAGGACGCCCCCTTGTTCTGGATACAGTCCTGGGTATAAATATATCTTGGGAGATATCTATATTTTGACACATGAAATATTTAAACATTTATTATGTCCCCCCATAGATTTCTTTTCTCTAAAACGAAATAACCCTGTTGTTGTTGTCCACCTTTGAACCTGTTCAAGCTCTACAATGTCTTTCCTGTGCAATGGTCCCCAAAACTGTACACAATATTCCATGTGTGGTCTGACCAGTGACTTGTATAATGGGAGAATAATGTTCTCATCATGTGCCTCTATGTCTCATTGAATACACCCCATGATTCTATTTGCCTTGGCAGCTGCTGCCTGACACTCATTCTTTTTGTACTTCAAACATGAAATCTTTTTTAAGTGATGATGATATTCATTAAGTAGTATGATTTAAGAATTACTAAAATACCCATCAGTAACTCTTGGCTTATGATAAATATATTTTCTTTCTTGCAACTCCTTTGTTTATTCTAATCACGTGGGAGATAAATATATTTCTATTGTCGAATTGCTCACAGCTGTTCTCCAATTCACTCAAAAGGAAAACATTCAGATGCTTTGTCTGTACTTGACAAATTTTATCGTTAAATGTATGACTACCTTGAATCTGAATTGAATGCCACTGGATAATTTAAAATTTTAACATCTTATAATAGCATGGGCTGCCTGTCACATGCGGTTTATGTACCTGCATTTATTTTATATTGCTTGATACATGTTCTCCTTGAACTCCGAGCCACATAGAGGTTTTGGGGTGTGCATAATCTGGGTGTTACGTTTGTAAAGTGGTTATCCCTTTATTTGTTTTTAACTATTTGTACGGTATATTTCCGTTCCAAAGAAGGTAGAAGTAAGACGAAGATTTGTGGAGAGTTAGGATAGCACAGCACTGGATCTGCGGTATGAGGAGAAGTGAGTTTTTTTATTATTTAAAAAGGGCGTAGTAGCAAACAAATATTTAAAAAAAAAATAACCTAACAACTCCTTTAGTATAGAAAATGTAATGGAGCTGGCTAAGTTTAGGGAAGAAAGGTCTACATTTTTTTCAGAAACAATGCTATTCTTTTTCAGACTGTGTTTTCTGTATTGCAGCTCAGTCCTATTAACTTGAAGAATACTAAGCTACACTACTAGTCATAGACCATAGACAACACACTACAGTTTCTGGAAAAATAACTTTCTTTTCTAATTTCAGACAGTCCCTTTTAATTTGGGCTGCAATACACATTCCTTGGAAGACCTTACAATTTATCAAAGCTTTGTGCTATGTCAGGTGTGTAAGTCATATTACCCAATGTTTATTGGTTTCTACTGTGCAAAAAGTAGAAAAAAGTCTCCTTTGCCATAAACTTGCCTAATTTATATCTTTATTCCTTTTTCTACAGCATTAAGATGCATAAGAAAAATGCTATTCTTTTTAGAATTGCAAAAAATTCAAAAAAGTACATATATTTTTACTTTACAATAGAAGTTAATGGCACAGGGTTGCATACATTTAAAGTGGATCTGATCAAGTGAAAATGCTGCTGCTTCAGGTCTCTTTTACTAAGGACCAAACTGTTGTGCCATTTGGTTACTAAGGGTGCTTTCACACGGTGCGTTTTTTGTGCGTTTATGATGTGTTTCTCAATGCGTTTTTTTGTGCAGGAAGGCACAGCAATTAATGCTGTACATTGCTGCACAAAAATCGCGGCAAAAATCGCTGTAAATTCGCGGTAAAATCGCGGTAATTACCACAATTTTTGTGCATCAATGTACAGCATTAATTGCTGTGTCTTCCTACACAAAAAACGTATTGAAAAAACACATCAAAAAACGCACCATGTGAAAGCACCCTAAGACTTTTTAAAGAATACACTGGACACATGGAGCAACATGTATGAACAGGGCTGCACCAGTTTTATGTAGTGCTTTGAGCCAAAACACCTGTTGTATCCTTGTTCGATAGAAGTATGACTGGTTGTACTTGAATGGTTGTACATTATGCGCCAAACACGGCACTTTTGAATGCGCCAAAGATATGTGCCAAAGATATTCTATGCTATGCAAGGCATATCACATGCCAGATTTATGAACCTACATCTGACAGGTTCATATGACAGGGTCATGTATTCTACATTCCTCTATATCGATTTAGAACTGGTATGTGTCACGGACGCCCCTGCGATCACTGTCCCGGGTCGCAGGCGCGCCCCTGCTCCTACACCTAGCGGAGCCCCGCCCCACACGTCGGGTTCGGGGTCCGCTCTCCCCCCCGTCCCCGCCGGCGTCCACTTACCCAGCCATGCTCCTGCTCAGCCTGTCTCCGTCTCCCGGCGTGTGGCTCCGCCCCTAGGGCACGCGCGCGCCGGCAGTTTGAAATTTAAAGGGGCAGTGCGCCGGTAAGGGGTCATTGCCGGGCACTGCCCCTATTTAAGTCCGGCCTCTTCCTGGCGGCCTTCGCCGGATCCTTGGTGTATTTCCAGTTGGAGAAAGCCTTCCTAGTACCGTCTATTCCTGTCTACCGTGTACCGAATCTCGAGCTTACGTTTACCGACCACGAACCTTGCCGCCAGCCCTGACCTTCTGCTTGTCTACGTTTACGAACCAGAGCCGCCTTCCTGACCTCCTGCCTGTCCCTGACTATGAGCCTGCCTGCCGATTCCGTACCTCGCCTACCCTTGGCCGCCACCGCAGGCAAGCCCCGCCAGTGGAAGTGACCTGGTAGACTCCCGCCGCAGCAAGACCATCCCGCTTTGCGGCGGGCTCTGGTGAATACCGGGACCTACTTAAATTCCATTCCCTGATGTGGGCTTACGCCGTCGCCTGCGGTGGTCCAGTAGATCCACCTCCAGACCGTTACAGTGTGTCAGCAAGTTCATTCCCGTTGCCCATGGTTTATGAGTGCACTGTATTCAAGTGTGCTTCCCTTCTTTCCACTTCACTCTGCCCCTCAAGGTGGTAATCTACAGGGCGCTGCATATGCACCCAGCAGCCTGTTAAGCATTACTCTTTGGAAATGGGGGAGAGGCAGGAGGAGCATACTCTTCATGAAAACACCAGACTCATAGTGAGACTGGTGTATTCTTTCAGCACTTCTCATATACAAACAAAAACATTTTTTGTGTTGTTTTGACAACTAGAAGTTAGCACTTGTACAGTAGCTGTAATCTGCTGCCCTTTTAAAGCCCGTTTTTGAAGCTGTATGACCTAGACATGGTTTCACTTTAGATAAATAGGACATTTTTTGCCATTAATAACTTTCATTTGGCATTAGGCTTTTGATTATCTATATTTGTTAAAAAATTATTAGGTGACAAAAAAGCAGTTTTGGTGCACAAACCGCATTAGCCATCATTTAACATTCCCCCCTCCAAATCCATAAAAAAAAGTTATTGTACAAAAAATGTGCACTGTACTTGGCCATGGCTCCACTGCAAATCACACCATTAACATAAAGGATAATTAAAGTGGAACATAGAAATATGATTTGGGACAAGCATACACTCGCATTTTCAGTCAGGGACAATTGTATGTTACCACTATAGGGTCACAAGTATAATCAGTAATATTGGCATACAGTGACCATAGAGTGATCAGATAACCCGTCTAGACAGGACTTGTGCACAGTACTGTCAACTGAAGACTACACAAGAGTATAGCAGTGTAGGTGGAAGGTAATGATTTAAAATAATTTGAAAACAACTTAAAGAATTATAATATGTTAATATTGGTGCCTTTAATATTAGTTTATAAATGATCGTTGTTTGAATGAAAAATCTGGCTTACATTTATTTTTTTGAGGTCACTAGTAGGAAAGACAGAACTCTGTGTGCATACATACACTATCAAAGCAGTATTGACTCATTTTGGTCAAATGCTGTTGTTCATAAACATCACTTAGGCTCAGTATTTCTGGATTTAACTTGACATACATGCCATGACAAAAAATGCTACTGGATGCCTCTGATGGATGCCAAGACATATTCAACATGTACATTTTTAATGTGGTTGAATAGCATATCTTCCTGCACTATTCTATACTTGCTGTGGTATATATTTTTGGCCTCTGCCAGGCCATTTAATCTTATGGATATGCTCAGTGTGTACCGAAACTTTCCTGGCATATATGGTGAATGGACACCATAATCGTAGTGTGTACTGAGCCTAAGTATAAAAGCCACTCTACCCGTCCACTTTTCCTGCTAACTCTAATGTAACCTCTTCTATGCCTGCCACCATTTCTTCCTGTACCTCACAAAACTTATAGACACAGGACAGTTTCTAAACTAAGTAGCTCTGAATGTGGGAAGAAAATATTTACTTACTCTGACAGGTTTAGATACAAGGGTAGGATGAATTTGTACTTATCACACATTTGCCAACTTTTGTAAACTATTTTCAGGGACATTTGTGTGCTGCAGAGTTTTTACATTTATACCGTACATCCCTTTTTTAAAGGACCTTCTTTACATATACACTGCTCACAAAAACTTAGAGATGATTTGGCTTTTGATGAACATAACTTAACTAAATGAGATTATCTCTTACATTTAGGCCTCGTTCACACGGCTTATTTCGCAACGGATTTGCAGCCGTATTTACAGCCGCAAATCCGTTGCGAAATCAGTTACAAACAAGTAACTGGCAGTTTTACATTGATTTTAATGGGAAATATGTGTCGTCGTTCAGACGACACTTATTTCTGTTCCGGATTGCGGCCGCGGATCGCGGCCGCAATCCGGCCGTAAAAACAGTGTGCATGTGAATTATTTCCAGACGGATTCACCACCTATAATGTAGGGGGATGGTGAATCCGTCGCAAAATCAGTTCCAAATACGTGCCACACTTAGTGGCACGTATTTGAAACTGATTTTCACCTGATGTCGGAACGTATTTACGATCGGCAATGCGACGTAAATACGTTCTAAAATAAGCCATGTGAACATTGCCTTAGAATGCACATATCCAACTGTTCAATGTTTCAGTAGTGTTTACACAACTTGCTGATCTCTAACAAGGAGCTTAATGGCAAAATTCACAACAGGTGTTTGATCCATGAATCGCTCAAAAAATTTAGAAGATCAATTTGAATTGATCGTGTTCACATTTTGATATCATGAGACCAAGGTAACACCTTATAACTAATTTACAGTACCTTGCCACTGCGAGGCTTCGAGCAGGATGCCCTCAAACGGAAGTGGGCACTGAGCTTACAGTGACACAGAGTGTCAACAGCAGTTTGCAACAGAGATACAGAGAGATTGGAAGAGCCAGAGAAAGACAAAGAAGTGGATGTCCTTTGGCTACATCACACACTGATGACTGCATTGTAAATAATGCCCTGCTGATTCGGTTGATGAATGCCACACAACTCCAGGCACGTTTAAGGGAGGTGAGAGGCAACCAAATCTCACGTCATTCATAAACATTTACACCATTCGTAACTGTTTACATCAGCAAGTGGAATCAGGGGGCAAAGTTTATCAGGACCAGGAGGCATTCCATCACTGTTGCTGTATGGCAGGGTTATGTTTCTAATCTGTGCCCTACAGCCCAGTCACTGCAGCTTATTCTTGAGGCAGAGGGTATCTCAGAGATAAAGCACACAAAAATCAACCCCCACATTCCCATAGCACATGAGGTAGAAACATCCCTGTCCTGCCTCTCACTTCAACTAGGAGATATAGTAACTAAGAAAAGTGCGCCCAAACATGGAGACAGGAGAACGAAGGTTTGAGTGTCTGGATGCCATCCCCCTAAACACTAATGGACTTGGCCCAGTGACAGATCTGGCCCACCGGGATTCTAAGGGGCAGATCACCAGTCCGGGCCAGGGTGAACCTTTGAAGCATTCACAGCTCTAGGAGTTACAAGTCCAGCCAGACACACTTGCTCAGATGTATTTGGGATTTCCATAAAAGTGAATAGAGAAAGCGCCACATGTGCACCCACTTCTTTATTCTCTGCAGTCACAGCAGAAAGCTGCCAAATTTTATTTCCTCAGGTGGGAATACCTCTTTAAGCTTACTAGATGGTTTGAGAGTGCTTCTAATCCACTACAACACCTTAGAAAGTCATTTATGTTGTCAAAAATACAGTAGACTGATCTGTTTCTCTTCAGATCAGAGACTGTAGCCCCTTAAAGGGGTTTTCTTGCTACTAAGATCAAATCTGTAATGATGGGGACAGTAAAAATAAGAACTTTTGCAATTGGTTTGTATTACCTAAATCATTTATTATAGCAGTTATTAGCTAATCTGTGAATGTCTACAGCTAAATATGAAGCCTGGGGTCAGGCCACACCCCCTCTGCTGTGATTGGCTGCCTGATAATTATTTCAGCCCTGGTTGGGACATGCCCCCCATGTGGGACACAACCACTTTGCTGTGATTGGCTGTCCTGCACTCTCTTCCCTCTGAGCTGTGTGAAAACTAAACTGAAGCTGGCTTTCTGCACTTTCTGTGTCTATGTTCTCATTGTCTTTCACTCTCTTTGAGCTGTGTAATAAAGGCTGCCTGAGCTCTCTATGCTTCTCTCCCAGTGATAGCTCTTTGTGAAGGATCTGGGCAATTACTCAGTTTCTTTAGCTACTAAATTCATATAACACAGCCATATACACTCTGCTCCCCTCTAACTCCTGCCTGGTAACAGAGGGGGGAGTAGAGTGTATTTCTCACATTTGTTTAATTAGTTCAGGCTGTATGTATAACTGATTATAACAACTCAGGTGTTCTGGTTACAAAGAGCTTGTGAAGGGAGGTGACAGCTCTCCAGGCAAGATAACTGACCATTGCAGGAGGTCTGCAGAGCTGTGACATCCTCTCTCTCCCACTGCTCACACAGAATGATGATGATGACTCAAGAGGGAGCAGGGAGGGTATGTGATGATGTCACCACTCCTCAGTGAGGGAAGACACACCTACTGGGAGGAGAGACTTGCCATGGATTTGAAGCTGTAAGAGAGAGAAAGCTCACGTTGCCTGTGAAAGCCTGTACTGAGAAAACCCCTTTAACACCAAGGCCTATTTTTTCGTTCGTTTTCCCCTACTCACCTTCCCAGAATGATAACTTTTTTATTTTTTCATATACATAGACATATGAAGGCTTTTATTTTGTGGGACAATATGTACTTTCTAATGGTGTCATTCATCATACCATAGAATATGCTGTAAAACCATAAAAAAAAGTGGGGCAAAATGTGAAAAAAAATCTGTACTTGCCCCATGTTTGCGGATATTTCACTTTTATGGCTTTCAATCTTCAGTAAAAATTATGTGTTATCTGTATTCTACAGGTTGACACAAATCAGGCAATACCAGACATATATGGCGGTGCCATTTTTTGCGACCAATAACTTTTGTACTAATGCCTACGGACTTGAATGTGGGTGCATTTTTGCGGGCTGAAGTGTCATGTCTTTGGAAGCTTCTGATAGGTTTATTGGCAACATTGAGTTAATAAGAGACACATCTGTGGATGTCTTTTTATTGCACACCAGAAACACACTGCTTCTATGTGCAACATCATGGGAAAGTCTAAAGAAATCAGCCAAGATATCAGCAAGAGCATTGTTGACTTGCACAAGTCTGTATCATCCTTGAGTTCAATTTCCTGATATCTGAAGGTGGCTCGTTCATCTGTAAAAACAATTATACACACATGCACACAAGATGGGAATGTCCTGCAATCAAACCACTCAGGGAGGAGATGGGTTCTGTGTCCCAGAGATGAATGTGCTTTGGTCCGACATGTGCATATCAACCCAAGACCAAAAGCAAAAGACCTTGTGAAGATTCTGGTGGAAGTTGGTAAGATTTTGTCATTATCCACAGTGAAGCGAGTACTGTATCAAAATGGGCTGAAAGGCCACTCTACCAGGAAGAAGCCATTACTCCAAATGAAACAAATAAAAGCTAGATTAATGTTTGCAAATACACACAGGAACAAATACCTACATTTTTGGAGACATGTCCTGTGGTCTGACAAAAATAAAATTGAACTGTTTGGCCATAATGACCATCGTTAAGGGAGAAGCTTGGAAGCCTAAGAACACCATCCCAACTGTGAAACACGGAGGTGGCAACATCTTTGTTTGGGGTTGTTTTTCTGCAGGAGGGACTAGTACACTTCACAAAATAGATGGCATCTTAAGAAAAGAAGATTATTGTCACGTCAAGGGAGGTGCAGTGAGCCCTAACTGGAACCCAACCCACTGTCCCTGCCTTCTTGACGTGCTGCCCTAGGCGGCAGACGGCAACTGGGTGACAGTCCCTGCGCTGCTAAAGTGCTGGGACCGTCAGAAGCAAGAATAGTTAGACAGTCCGGGTCAATATCAAATAGGAACGCCAAAGCCACAAATCAGAACCAGAGGAATAAACGTAAACAAGCCGGGGTCAAAAGCCAAACAGAAGCAAAGCACAAAATCAGGAGACAAGCCGGGGTCAGGAGAACAAGCCAAGGTCAGGTACACAGATAAGCAAAACACAATAAACCGAACAAGAAACACGAGGTAGCCAGGAATATCACAGGCGCTGCACTCAGCCTTCAGGGAGTTTAAATGGGATTCCTGGATACCGCCCCTGCAGCTGATTGGAGCGGCCTCCGGGTCCTCCCATTGACTAGTGCAACTCGCCCCCTGTCACTCACAGAGTTGTCAGCAGCAAGTGTATCAGGGTGGCATTGTGCATCAGCTGCTGCAGCCTGTTGATCCCTACGGCCTGAGCACAACCCAGCCCTGACAGTAACCCCCTTTTAGGAGGGGCCACGGACCCTTCCCTGGTTCTGGGTTTGTCCGGGTGAGACTCATGGAATTCCCCTCACCAGGCGATCAGCATGGATAGGTTTCGCCGGAAACCCATGATCTCTCTCTCAGGACCATACCCCTTCCAATGGACAGGTACTGCAGTGACCTTTGGGCCTTACGCGAATCTAAAATACGGGTGACTTCATTTTCTAACTCCCCCTCTATGCAAACTGGAGAAGGAGGCCTAGAGGGCGGAGTCTCAGGCTGAATATACCTCTTACGACGTGCACGACGGGACACGTTATGTATACGGAGAGAAGAGGGTAATTTCAGCCGATAAGCCACCGGGTTAACCACCTCCTGAACGACATATGGACATTCAGGTACAGGTGGAGGGCATAGTTCACCAGGAGGACGAGTTCTGGGAACCTTAGCCCGCGCGCAAACTGCACAAGATGGACGCATAAGGCCTCAAAACTGCTGCACAGCTGCTTCCAGATAGAACATTAGCCTGCACATCAGTATTGGCCACATGGTAAGGAGACATCTGTCAACACACCGTTGTCCCCACCTGACTAATTTCCCTGATTTCCAGTCAAACACTGGGTTATGTTTCTAAAGCTAGGGCAGCCCCAAAACCACATCAGCGGGCAGCCCCTCCATGACAAATAGAATACACTTTTCAATATGTATGGATCCAACCACCATCTCCAGCTCAGGGGTACAATATTGGATTACGCCCCGAGCTAGTGGGGTGGAGTCAATAGCCACAGCCCGCAGAGAGTCAGATAGCGGTCTACAAGGTAGGCCCAGACGTTTGGTGAAAGACGCTCAACAAAATTAGAAGCTGATCCAGAATCCACAAACGCACTCCAAACCGGACAGCGACAAGTATGAAATCTTAACTGTGTAGCGCAACTTATTAGATACAATAGGAAATACCTGCTCGCCTAGGTGATCCTCCTGCTTACCACCTAGGCGTTGGAGTTTTTCTGACCTGGTCTTCCGTTTGGAGCATTCCCGAAGTCTGTGTCCATCTTCCCCACAGTAGAAGCACAACCACTGGATGCGACGAGTATTCCTACGGTCACTAGCCGTAGTGACAGAAAAAGCCCCCACTTGCATGGGCTCCTCTGGGTTTAAGTCGGAAACAACGGGTTTAGGGGTGACCATGGTGTGGACCACCGGGGGGAACCTTTTCCTGCCGTTTCTTCTCCCTAAAACATCTGTCCAGACGAATGGCCAGTTCACATGGCCTCATCTAAGAGCACAGGGGTAGGGTAAGCCACCAATAAATCCTTCACATGGTCAGCTAACCCTAATCTAAACTGGCATCTGAGAGCTGCGTCATTCCACCCAGATGGAATGCACCAGCGACGTAATTCGGAACAAAACTCCTCCACAGTCTTCTCACCCTGCCTCCAAGGTGGTCAGCTGAGCCTCGGCCACAGCTCCCTATCCTGGGTCATTAAAGAGTACCCCTAAAGCGCAAAGAACCTGTCCACAGAAGACAGTTCAGGTGAGTCATGCGGTAACGAAAATGCCCACTCCTGGGGGACCCTGTCAGTTGGGACATAACAATTCCGCACCTTTGTTCCTCATTCCCTGAGGTAAGTGGGTCGGAGCCTAAATACAGGCGACAACCCTCTCTAAATGCCACAAAGGCCTTCCTGTTGCCAGAGAACCTGTCAGGCAACTGGATAGGGGGTTCCACATGAGGGGAAAGTAGTGCAGGGGTAGACTTCTGCTGTTCTACCCTCAGTGCCAGATCCTGGACTAGCTGGGTTAGCCCCTGCATCTGCTCTACCAGAGCTGTCATGGGGTCCATAGTGAGGGTAGAGCAGTAACGGTTTCGGCCTGTGATAATGTCACGTCAAGGGAGATGCAGTAAGCCCTAACTGGAACCCAACCCACTGTCCCTGCCTACTTGACGTGCTGCCCTAGGTGGAAGATGGCAACTGGGCGACAGTCCCTGCGCTGCTAAAGTGCTGGGGCCGTCAGAAGCAAGAATAGTTAGACAGTCCGGGTCAATATCAAATAGGAACGCCAAAGCCACAAATCAGAACCGAGGTCAGAAGCCAAACGGAAGCAAAGCACAAAATCAGGAGACAAGCCGGGGTCAGGAGAACAAGCCGAGGTCAGGTACACAGATAAGCAAACAAAACTGAACAAGAAACACGAGGTAGCCAGGAATATCACAGGCGCTGCACTCAGCCTTCAGGGAGTTTAAATGGGATTCCTGGATACCGCCCCTGCAGCTGATTGGAGCAGCCTCCGGGTCCTCCCATTGGCTGGTGCAACTCGCCCCCTGTCAGGAGTGGCTGGGCCCCTGTCACTCACAGAGTTGTCAGCAGCAAGTGTATCAGGGTGGGATCGTGCATCAGCTGCTGCAGCCTGTTGATCCCTGCAGCCTGAGCACAACCTAGCCCTGACAATTATGTGGCAATACTGAAGCAACATCTCAATGCATCAGCTGGGAAGTTAAAGCTTGGGCAAAAATGGATCTTCCAAATGGACAATGACCCAAAGCATACCGCCAAACTGGTTACAACGTGGCTTAAAGGGGTTTTGCCAAGAAGTGATTTCCTCACCTAACAAGATGAACTGTCCCCTTGAGCCTTGAAAAAAGGGGAGTGGTGTTTCTGTGTTTAAAAAAATAAGTGCCTACTCCATGATGTCATCGCAGCACCTCCAATGCATGCTCCCGAGGCAGGTATTCAGTCTCTGTAGTTGAGCATACCTGTTTGGCTAAACCACTGAGGATAACTGTATTGTGCACAAGCTCTACAGGTTTTGTGTTCTCCCTCTTATCTGCTCAGGAGAAAAGATAAGATCCAAGCAGGCAGAGTTCATGAACTGCTGCAGGGGAGAGGGAGGAGGGCTGAGCATGTTTACTCAAATAATTACATTACAACCAGCGGATTCTCTATACAGCAGACACAGGCTTTGTTGTCCCTTTCTCTTTAAAGCTTGTTCATGTGCCCTGCCATCAGATAAGAAATGCAAACAAAGCAAGCGTGGCCAGATCAGCTCCTGGCCATAGTTAATTTAAACAATCAAGAAATTAAGGCTGACTAAGCCAGGCTGTAGCTCTCACAGGCTACACTTTTTTTTAATCACATATATTTAGAAAAATGGTTAAATACCCATTTTGGAGGATCCCACATCATCATTAGATCATGGCAAAACCCCTTTAAGGTTTACTCTGATTTCAGAATGCATTTCACATGCACATGAGTCTTTTTATATAGTGTATGAAAACTTCTGGTTTAAGCTGCATTACCAAAAGGAATAACAGACAACCATCATAAAGCAATACCTTTTGAAAAAAAGAAAACTCTTGTTTAATTCAATGGGAAACACAAATATGTACTAAATCAGTTAATTCAGGAGAACTAACAGGTCTTCTATCAGGTGTGACAGTTTTGAGTAAACATGTGGGTGAAAGGTGAATTATTTCACCAGACTCTGCCCACTTTACAAAAGAAACTATATTGACATCTATGATAAGGCACAAATTCAAACTTGAGAAAGTAGTGTTAAGCTTTGGAATAAGGGTCAAAGTCAAATTGAGACCACATCCAAGTTCTTTGTTTCAGGTTGTCCATAACACAGGCAAAATTTGTCTCTAACTGTAACCATGGCCATGTTGGGTTTAGGATTAGAGTTTTTAGGACTTTTAAGGGATAACAACCCCCTGAAGAAGTAAGTGGTACTCAAAACTCTTATCATACTAAAATTGCAAACAGACCATGCACCAAGAGAGCCACCTTAGCTTTAATACATAAACTATGACTACAATTTCACATTTTATAAATATACAGACATGTTCCTCAGAGAGGAAAGATTGATAGCTGATATGAAGACGCCTGTGTTTTCCATGCTAGACTAGTTTCATGTTAATGGAATTCCCAGGTTTTCATACAAACAATTTTAAATTATAACCACAAGATTCTAACAATTGTACAGAGACCAAAAAGTCATTCTTGCATACTATGATTTACTGTGATAGCTGTGATTAATCTACAGTATAATTAAGAAACAAAATCTAGTTTTACCTGAAAAAGCATAGTGCAAATATTTCAGTTTCATCTTAGTTTAAACCTCTTATCTATATGTATTGCTAACTTCATGATTTGAACCGGTTGATTGGTTAATGCCATTAACTATTTTGTTATTATTAAAGAGCATGCAGCTTTAAAGAGGTAATCTAAAAAATTCAACCCCCTTTCCAAATGTAGATCCCCTGATCATAATCTGATCCTTAAGGATTTGGCTGCTTAAAGGTTGAAAGGAACAAAGCACTCTACCTATCACATGTCATTTATAATTTTTGATCCCATTAGACGCTAAATCTCAGATGTGACCCTTTCCTCTATGCCCAGATTTGTAACTTTTTTATGATGCATAGATGACACTGGACTCCCTCAGGCAACAGAGCCTGGATATGAATATTTTATTGGCACCCAGAGATAAAACATAAAGAATCAAGACCACAATGCAGAAAGGCTCCCCACCTATCATGTGGCATTAGTACTACCGAAGTCTTCTTCATTAGGTTATAGGATTTCTTTAGTATGATAAAATGTAATATTAACGGGTTCAAGATGGGGATAAAATAGACAAAAAAGTCATATTCACCTACTGCTCCTCCAATGCTGCCTCCCTGAAGCCTTTCCAGATCTGATCTTCTTCACTTCCTGATCTTGTCCCGAACAAACAGGAGAGACTTGCATTCTATAGTGAGTGAATGGAGCAAGTGCTTCTCCTGTGTGTCGGCCAATGGCACAGAAAGTGAAAAGGAGAACATTTTAGGAGGCTTCAAAGTAGAAGTGGTGGCAGACCAAAAGATGAGTATGAATTGTTTTTCGATTTTTCCCCATACTTGTCCCATTTAACTGTAACTTTAATGTACAGGAGAACCCTTTTTGCCATTTTGAGCTTTACTTATTGTGTTTCCTGTTTGCCTTTGATTGTTAACCATCACCACCACCAAAATAGTATTAATATATAATTGTGTAAATATCTTATTATTGATTTATTCTTCTATTGATTTTATTTTGATTTTGTAGTTTATATTAATTCCAATGTACTATATGAAATATTACTAAAATCAGACAAATATGTGAACTATATAGGCATACAAGTATAAATTGGCTTTCTGAAATATACTATTAAGTAAATAGTTTCACTTGATTATTTATTGGGAAAGATGTAGTGATCACCTAACTGTTAATCTAGTATACTTTGTTTGATTCATTGATTATTAGGTTATTTTTCTATATTCATTTAGCACTTAAAGCACTTGCACTAACTATTTATTGTTTTATTTATTTATTAACTAATCATGAATTTTAATTACATATTGAATTTTTTTTGCACTTTATGTTTTTTGTAAAGTCATGCCCCTTATATTGTAAGTGTTTCATGTTTCTAGTACATTGCTAATTGAGATTTTTTGTGTATTGGTATAATTTCTCCTTCTCTCTATTATTTTATTATTTGAAATTTTTATATTTACACTAGTTACAAATTATTTTCTGGCTTGATAATTTTTTTTCTGGTAAAAAATAAGTTGGTATTTGTGGTTTACAGTTTGGTTTACAAGACGTGTTCCTCTATTACTGTACTGTAATGTCAAAGCACTAAAAGGCAAAAATAACAGCCATGTAAATGAACTTTTCTATTGCTGATTCAAATAAAAATATATATCTGAGATACTGAAGGACATCTGAACCATTGTTATTTTACTCATGCAAAGTTTATTCATCAGATCACATTTTGTATACCTCATGAATATACATTCAGAGTCAGAATTTGCTCATTATATTTCCTGCTGCCAAAGAGAGACAACCTTGATTGTTATAACTACTGAACCTTTAACAAGAGTGCCTGTCCTAAACTGCCAGAACTACTTTCTGCAGCATGCTCAATGTTTAAGTATTTTCAATACAGCATAAAATGAATACTAATGAGAGGTTATCAACAACATTATGCATAACACATACAATTCTCACCCTATGCCTGTTTATCGGCACCAACATCTATCCACAGACTAAACTCGCCTGTGTTTACATGAATCCATTTAATTTGGAAAATTGAATTGTCAATCAGGAATAAGATTAACTATTAACCCTTTGTGAGTAAGAGAGCACAGAATGGTTTGTTTATTCATCACTGAAATTCAAAAATAATTATTTTTCAATCTTTCTGTCTACAAAGCAATATTTGGCACTCATTTTTATCACTGAGATTCATTTTGTAATGATACCACTTTGAGGTGTATATAAGGCTTTAATAAATAATAATAATAATAATAATAATAATAATAATAATAATAATAACAATATTTTTAGGGTTGGGGGCGTCAGGGTTGAAAAACAACAATTCTGATAAATTTATAATGCTTTATATGACATGTTACCGTAACTTAATGTCAATTACCGTGGTACCAAATTTATAACGTTTTTTATGTTTTTCTACTTTCATAACTAGTAACAACTTTTATCAGAACAATCATTTTTTATGTAACAATATTCAAAGATCCATAACTTTGTTTATTCAGGGATGAGTTGATGCTCTCATTAGGACCTCTTGGGTGTAAGTATGTGACGCATTTCATCACTTATCACTTGTTTTTTGGGAGATGAAATAAACCATATGAAACATCAGTTCTGACATTTTTAAGATATTCAACATTCTGATTATATGTCATAAGTGTATATTCTGAGTTGCTATGGAAGCAGTGATATTAATTTTGTGCAGTTGTTTTTAATGTTGCATTCTGTACATACTGTGTCAAACTTTTTATTAAGCTTTTTGAACATTTTATTAAATTCGTTTTTCATTTTTTTTATTCCTAGTATGGGATGTAATCATGTCAGATAATACCCTTCAATACTTTAGTTTTGCAGTGTATTATTCCTAAAATGTTAAACTGCAATGATTGGAGATATCTTTTGAATTGGTTGTAGCAGCAGAGTGTCAGCTGTAATGTAAAGTGGCTTAAGAATAACCAAGTCAATGTTTTGGAGTAGCCATCATAAAGCCCTGATCTCAGTCCTATTGAAAATTTATGGGCATAGCTGAAAAGACAGGTGAGAGCAAGGCCACCTACAAACATGGCTCAGTTACAACAGTTCTGACAGGAGGAATGGGCCAAAATTCCTGCCAACTATTGTGATAAGCTTATGGAAGGATATCCAAAACGTTTGACCCAAGTCACACTGTTTCTACCAAATACTACTGAAATGTACAGAAACTTTCGACTTTGCAGAAAGCAATAAAAATGCCTTAAAAATTTTCTCTCTCACATTATTCTGGCATCTAGCAAAAAGAAAAAATTTTGGTAATCCTAATTGACCTAAAACAGGTAAGGTTTACTCTGATTTTACATCAGATAGTGAGAAAAACATGAATATGTGTCTTTTTATATAGTTTATGTATACTTCTGGTTTCAACTGTAGATATAACTTAGAGAGATCTATATATATATAGATATATAGTGTGACAACTCACATGTCTTCGGACGCCATCTTGGACCGTCCTGGGGGTACTTTTGCTCACGGGATTGCCGCTTTGGTAAGCGAATGGCACACCGACACAGGCTTCTTTCTGGCTTCAGCCTGTTTTATTCATGCACAGGTTAAACATACAGCCGTATACCAAAACGTACAAAACAAACCCTGGCCGTCCAGCCACTAACTAAACATATATTGTGTTACCTCTCTATCCGTGGCCTGGACCTAGAGTCCAGTACCACCAGCACTCACGTCACCAGCCTCCACTGGTTCCTGGCTTCTCTCAAGCCACTGGGCAAGAGCTTCCCTCCAGCTCTGCTGCTCTAACTTCCCGGTAGCAGGCCACGTCCCCGATCACTTGGAGAGACAGGCTTTTTATAGCCAACCAGAGACTGGCCAAAAACCAGACATGGAACCTGGACCTGGGACGCGGGGGAACAGCCACCCACCCATCTGCAGCTGTTCCGGGGAAGCCAACCCATAATGGCTGGACATCAGCCATGCTAAATACAGCTGTCAGCAACCTAGTGTTGCTGACAGATAATAATTGGCTCCCCCCACCAAGCCCAGGCTCTTGGTGGCACGTCTCTACCAGGACGACTCCACTTAGTGGCAAAGACAGGCAACTACCTGTTGTCACTTTGTCACACATCCCTCCCCTCTGATAAAGCTGGTAGGGCTTTCTCACATGACCCAGGCTCCCTCCGGGGTCAAAGCTCCTATTTTGGGGCAACGTTTTCCCTACAACTTCAGGGGCAGAGATAACACTTTCCATGCACAGCTCAGCTGTGGGCTCACACCATGCACTCCTCCCCCAGGGAGGTCAGCCACTTACAACCAGTGGCATAACACATGCACACTCTGCAAAAATGTCACCACCTTCAGCCCGTATGCCGACATTCACAGGGCTATTCCTGACAACTTCACCAGAGGCAGTAATGACATCACCCCTCTCAGGGTCACTATCCACTATGGCCGCTAGGGGCACCCCTAAGCCCCAACCTGCTACCTCTTTGACTGCAGGATTACCATGAGACCACAACTTCTCTTCATCCCACGGTCTCTGGCCCTCACTGATTATCTCCTGACCCTGAAGCTTCATCTCTTGGCTACTAGCTGTCACCTGATTTATCTCAGTGACAACTTCTGCTGCACTAGGACTCACTGAAGCCCCCATAACAAGCATGCTAGTAATTTCAGGGTTCCCACTGCCAACCTCATCACTTACGTCAGGTTTTACCCAATCAGACTGGGCAGACAAAGCGCCTCTCCTAAACCGCTGTTCAGACATTACTGCACGGGCCCCTTCATTAATGTCTGGTGACATATTCCCCTGTGCACACGTATCATTGGCTCTTTCTAGGAGCGGATCTTCTGCAGCAACGTGTGGAGATGTTTCCTGCACATCCCCTGTCACTGTCTCTAAGGGAGAATACTCAACCTCTTTACCCTCTGAGGATCCAAATACTCTCACCTGCCCCTCACTACCATCACTGCAGTCTTTCTGACCCCTGCAGTTAAAGCTACTGGAAGTACAGCAACCATTAGAGCAAGTTACCTCAGCTGCACTACAGGTATCAGCAAAATCTCTCTCTTCCATCCCTGCAGGGTCACAATATGGATTTTCATCACAGATAAACTTCTCTGTAATACACTGATCAGGGCTGCACACAGAATCTGCCTGGGCACACATTTTTTTTTTCAAACGTATTTTCATCACTCCCATTTGAATGATCATCATCATCAGTCCTCAGTAGCACAGACACCCTACAGCATCCACTCCCCCACTGCCATTGAGACTCTTCACAGAGTGTTTTTTTCCCTTGGTAACTAACCAGCACATTCACACGCATAGTCTCCTCATGCATGGTAGTAGAGCCCTCATACACAGCAGCAGAGCAATCACCTTCATGGGAGGCCGTTTCTCTTTCAGGCCACACACTTGCAGAGTTTCCATTAAAGCAGGCAAACATCTCTCTGGGACCAACAGGAGCAGAACTTAACTGCTGGCTATCCCTCACAGGACACACATCACCTGTGCTACTTGGGCTGCTCTCCCCTATGACCTCTAGGGACACACTAGAGCTAATCCCCTCTGCTGCAGCTTGTTCACACAGTGCATTTTCTTCACACACAGCAAAATAGCTGGAGCTAGCCTTGTGATACGGCTATCCTCCCCCTGCTCAGACTGTGTGACCTCAGTAGAAGTGATCAATACATTGTTATTATCATCATCATCATCATTATTTTCTGCTAGCACATTATTCACACCACAGTTGATAACCAAGTCACCAATCTCCTCAGGAGATGCAGCCTGGGAGACACTGAGTCCACAACTCACAGTCCTGCTGCTCTCAGCCCTCTTTACCTGCTCAGGCAACATGTCTGGGCCTCTGCATGCTCCACCCTGGTTGTCACACAATCCATGCCTGGCAGTCTCAACACCGGTGTCACCCACAATACACCCCCCTGGAGCAGTCTTACCAGGTCCATGATGGGTCTCCCCACTGGGAATGGTGTCTGGGTGCAGTCGGGACTTCTCCTGCTGACTGTCTGCATCAGCCTGGGGTGTGGCTCCACCCAGCTGGAACTCCAGGGCTTGCAGCTGCGAC
The DNA here is from genome assembly GCA_025379985.1 of Phyllomedusa bahiana. Classification (NCBI taxonomy): domain Eukaryota; kingdom Metazoa; phylum Chordata; class Amphibia; order Anura; family Hylidae; genus Phyllomedusa; species Phyllomedusa bahiana. Next base: position 43,566 of record JAODAL010016396.1, read on the forward strand.
CTCTCCAGCCTCCTCCTGAGAGGGCAGTCAGGAGCACACCTTTCCACTATGTGGCACCTCCAGCACGGCTCCCTCTGCTGGATGGTGGTAGCAGGCTCCTGCTGATGAATACGGTTGCCCACGGCAACGGCAGGACACAGGTCCCTTGGCAACTTCGTCTCTCCTGAAGTGGACCCCTTCTTCGATTGGTGATACGGCCACAGGACATTCGCTCCGACAGTCATCGGGTTGGTTGCCCATAGCAACAGCCACCTCCATATCTCTGGACGACGCCATTCTCCGGGGACTTGGAACCCATGGCCTCTTGGCAACCGGACAGCCTCTCCAGCACATTCCACTTGTAGCATCCGTTGCACCATCTTGGTGAATTTGCAGCGTCTTTCCATTTTGGCTCACCTCCAGACCACAGCAGCTTGGACCATGGCAACGCTTTTATTGCCTCTGCCGCTTCAAAACTGCGCCCGAGCTGTTATTTTACTCTTGCTTGCATGGCATCATTAATGGGGTCAGCTCCTCCATGCAAAAAAAAATTTCCAGACACCACAACACAGACTTTTTAGACAGCAAGTCACTTTAAACCCCACAAGGCAGCACCAACACACCCTCTCTGTACTGGGTGCGTCCCCTGTCTCTTCAGAGATACTCACTTTGCACTTGGCAGCCTTCCCACACAGGCAACAGTCTGTATACAGGTGTGTCTCTTCCAAACACGCTTGCTTATACAGGTACAATTCAGCAGTCCTATGTAAATTGTGGCAGTCCTATATACATTTCAGGATCTTCCTGCACAACTTTGTGCACACATCAGTTAGTGCCCGACTTTATGCACTGCACCCATCTTGCCGGTTAGTGCCAATAATGCCCGCATCCTCCACCATATGTGACAACTCACATGTCTTCGGACGCCATCTTGGACCGTCCTGGGGGTACTTTTGCTCACGGGATTGCCGCTTTGGTAAGCGAATGGCACACCGACACAGGCTTCTTTCTGGCTTCAGCCCGTTTTATTCATGCACAGGTTAAACATACAGCCGTATACCAAAACGTACAAAACAAACCCTGGCCGTCCAGCCACTAACTAAACATATATTGTGTTACCTCTCTATCCGTGGCCTGGACCTAGCGTCCAGTACCACCAGCACTCACGTCACCAGCCTCCACTGGTTCCTGGCTTCTCTCAAGCCACTGGGCAAGAGCTTTCCTCCAGCTCTGCTGCTCCAACTTCCCGGTAGCAGGCCACGCCCCCGATCACTTGGAGAGACAGGCTTTTTATAGCCAACCAGAGACTGGCCAAAAACCAGACATGGAACCTGGAGACCTGGGATGCGGGAACAGCCACCCACCCATCTTGGGGAAGCCAACCCATAATGGCTGGACATCAGCATGCTAATACAGCTGTCAGCAACCTAGTGTTGCTGACAGATAATAATTGGCTCCCCCCACCAAGCCCAGGCTCTTGGTGGCACGTCTCTACCAGGACGACTCCACTTAGTGGCAAAGACAGGAAACTACCTGTTGTCACTTTGTCACAATAGATATAGATATAACACCCAACATGCATTTTGCAGAAACCCCTGTCAAAGCGTCTGCGAAACGTGCGTTGAGTGTTACTCTGTGCTGCTGGTCTGTATCCCTCTATTTATTATCTGTAATTATTTAATTTTCATATTAATGATCATTGTGTTATGTATTGTATTGGAAAATATGTGTACTTGTTTTATCACTTATATTTTTTAGGGGTATATAATTTCATTATTTACACATATATTACAATTTTTTTCTAATTGGGATGTGTGTTCTAGTAGTACTTTCAGTATTCCAACACCGTCATTTATTTTATCACATGTGTTTTGGTACTTTTTGTAATAAAACATTCTTGTAATTTTTCATATGTTTGGGTAAGTGTAGTTATGTTTGGTGTTTATTGATTTGTAACTATATCCTTTTGGTTGTTATATTTTGTTGTACTAGCCCTGGTTTTTAATTGGCAGTCATCTTAATCCTATTGAGCATCTGTGATGCATCCTTAAACTGAAAGTGGAGTGCAAGATCTCTAACATCCACCAGCTCTGTGATGTTGTCATGGAGGAGTGGAAAAGGATTCCTGTGGCTGCAACCAGTGACGCTCTAGTGAGCTCATGCCCAAGAGAGTTAAGGCATTTTGGGCACAATTTGTCCATTTTCACTTAGGGTTGTACTCACTTTTATTGCCATTGATTTAGATATTGATGGCTGTGTGTTAAGTTATTTTGAGGGCAGACCAAATTTACAGTTATATAAGCTGTACACTGACTACTTTACCTGTTATCAAAATGTCATATCTTAAGTGTTGCCCCATGAAAAGGATGTAATGCAACACTTACAAAAATGTGAGGGGTGTACTCACTTTTGTGAGACACTATCTATCTATCCATATATCTATCTATCCATCTACAGATTGAGATATAGATATATATATATATATATATATATATATATAAAAAATATAAATATATATATATAGATATATATATATATATATATATATATATATATATATATATATATATATATATTTTTTAGAGTTTATATATTCCAACTATAGCAAAAAGGGGATGGAATAAATCAATGTTGGCCTCCCTCTCTCCATGGCCCCACAGCAGTTGCATGGGATGACTCTATGGAGTGTTCACCCTGACACATGCAGTAAGTGTATCTGTAAGACTGATACAATGTATTCCTTTGATGAATTTATCATTTTTGTATCATGAAATACCTAAAAAAAGACATTAAAGTTTGCTACATTTCCTGTTTTTATGGATTTTAGTGGTATCTCTTAACATATAGTACAAGCAGTAGAAAGCTCCTATATATGCCACTGTGGTATAAATATGTTGTGCCTAGGCTCCTGTTATAAAAAAAATAAAATATTCATACTGTGCAGTATGCCCGGTATTGAATAACATAATCAGTCACACTTTTCTATGCAGTAGGAAGATAAATATTTTAATACCTACCATCCTGTGACATGGTAAAAGAACACTTTTTTGAGTCAATAGGGCCCTGTGGACATGTTAGACATATACTGCATGAATTATTAAAATGGATGTGAACAAAGCCTAGCATGGTAAACCACTATTCTACTACAAGTATTACCAAAACAACAACATCTACTATCCAAACATAAAGAACAATTCACAAACAGGGAACAGAATTTCTTATCAGTCCTTCCAGATTCTGTTCACAGTGTTCTTTCCTATTTTAGTTCTGTTTGATGGCCTTTATGTCTTATAATATGTAACTCATGGCTCTTCTGTCTTTTTCCGAATATGCACAATTATGTATTTTGTACTCTAGTAATTGCATAGATGCATTATGCAAAGCACAGGGAATTTAAGAAAAAAAAAAAAAAAAAACATTACCAGGATTTGTCCAGCATTAAAGTGTTAAAATGTTAGCAAAATTGCATCTCCCTTATTAATAATCATAGCAGTTTGCCAATTTCATATTAAATTGAAATACAGTGTTAGGATCTGTAACTGCAAATGTGCTTCCACTACATAATTGTTTCAGTGTGAATGATCCAATTTAAACTATTGAATTTCAATATCTTAGTTTAACTTGTTAAGAAAGATAGCGAAAGGACAATTTCATAAAAATAATGAAATCATAAAATGTATATAATAAGCAGACAAGTGTTTTTCAATAGTTTCAGGCTTTTAAATTTGTAACAAAGTACATTTCCTTTGTTTTATTATTTCCGTATATTGTAAATGTCGAATCTAAGTTCCCCCCTAAAGGTATTTTTCCAACAGCATTTTTTAAATCTACATTGTTTTTGCTTGTCCCTGAAATAGTCTTGTACAAATCGTGCAGAAAACACAGTGCATTGATAACTTCCAGTTTTGCTGATAAAAATTGAATGGGTGTGGCTTAACAAAGGGGTGGGGCTTATAAATGTATATGCCTTATTGCAGAAAGAGCAGTGGGAAGAAACTTCTGTTTCAGCCAGATGCAGAATTGTGAGCAGGAGACGGGTAAAACAGCTGATCTTCTTGGGCACAAAGGGCCCTATTTATGAAAACTGACTAGGTCTAAAGCTCACTTTGTTGCCCATAGCAACCAATCAGAGCGCTCCTCTCATTTTTTCAGATCACTATATGAAATGAAAGGGGCACTCTGATTGGTTACTATGGGCAACAAAGTGAGTTTTAGACCTAGATAGTTTTCATACATGTGGCCTAAAGGGCGACAAAGGGCCCTTTTATGGCGTAAAATCCAGCGAGAGGCTTGCCTAAATTGCCAATGTATGACATGTCAAATGTACATGTTTGGTGCATTATGAACCAGAATTGACACTTTTTATTGCGCCTAACATGAGTGGGCGTTATGGAGGCGTGTCGTACCACACTCGTAATATTAGACACATTTATGAACGTGGTTCGGAAAAACTAGGCGCATTACTGCTCCGACAGGCAGACCTATTTCAATGTGGTCTGTCTGAGCCTGAGTTGTCGTAATGAAACTAGATTTGCCTTTAGGGCAAAAAATGTCCTTTATTTCTCTATTTATACCAGTAAAATAATCAAAAGTAATTTATGATAATTATCAAACTATATAGAATTAAATTATATACATTTCATAATAAATTATTTAATCTAAAATTATATAAGATCCCAAAAATATAAAATTATCTTCTATAAAATGCAAGATTTATATAATCTAAAATTAATTTTAAATAATATAATTAAACCAATACAGCATCTACCATAAATCCTGTTCTCAATCGGATAGTTACGGAGTTAACGCAGTGTTATCAGTGATTACAAACACGTCACAGCAGGCTAGAAATAAAATAAAACATGTTAAAGCAGCATGTCTGCTAGTGATCTTGCATGTTGCACCTGTGGTGTGCTGTCTATTGCAGTATGTCATATACACGTTTGTCGCATTAAAAATGCGGCAAACACACAGGAGAGCCGGGTCAAACTTTAGAGGCCATTTATGAGGGCACAAAAAACACTTTCATAGATTCAGGTGCATAATACACTGAAAAATGGACATTAAAATTCACCCTGACTCTTTCATACATGTCTCCCAAAGAGAGGAATTCTTTATGTACTGTATGTCTAAGTTTTGCTATGTGAAACAAAATAGCATAATTAAGAGAAGGAATAAAAGGGTTAATAATTGGAATTTTTTGAAGTTTATGAATGAGATGAGCTGCTCATCCTGTGTACAGTAAGAGTGCCATGCCCCCTAGATTCTGCTGTTATGCATGTGCAGACACCAATTGATGGAAAAAGCAATAACCAATTCTAAGGGGAGTAAAAAAAAAAAACCAAGGGCGGATGGGTAAATTAATATTAACCGAATACATCATCTAGTACTTACATTGCATCTGATTTAAAAAACAGCAGTGACAATCAATTGTTCCCATTGTTTTTCTTTGTGCATATCTGTATGGAATTCCACTCTCCAGCTGGTGATGAAACTGAATTATTAACATTCAAAATACTATGTTTTTTATGGGTCAGATTAACGCATCCTTACTAGCTGAGCATACCCATGTTTACATTTTTTTCTACCCTACTAGATATATAAGTTGGTATCCTTGGAATGTCATACCCTATAGAAGGTGTCCTCAAACTGCGGTCCTCCAGCTGTTGGGAAACTACAACTCCCATCATGCATTTATATAATCTAAAACAGTGGGAATGATGTGAGTTGTAGTTTCCCAACCGCTGGAGGGCCGCAGTTTGAGGAAGCCTGCCATATAGTGTCTTTTATTATTGTTTAATAGGTCCTCAAAGGGAGCGTTTCAGGTGGGTTATGCTGCCCTATCTAAGGGCAGGATGTGACAGAGGAAAAAAAGCTAAGGGCTGTGATTTACAGGTTGTCTGATTTGGAGCATAATTTCTGAGTAAAAGTACTGAGGATTCCTAGTGAGAATCCTGCTTATTCCACCCAAATACAATCAAAGCTTTCCCCTAGTTTGCTTACAGAGCAAACTGTTAATCATTGATTGTAGGCGGAGGGGGGGGAGAGAGAGTCAACAATACTTTCACTTTCTCTTTTAGAATTTACTCAGCTTTTTACTCAGATATCTTGCATCAAATTCTATAAACCTACATATCACAGAGCTCATCCATCTGTCACTTACCGCTCTTATACAGTTTAGCATATACCCCCTGACTGGTAAGCTTTAAATCACAGAAAGCTGATTTAATTAATTTGTTCATGCCATTCACTTGTTTTTTTTAGAAAATATTTTATAGGTTTAAAGTCACTAAGATTTTAAGCTTGATTCTTCAGGCAAATAAAAGCATCACTTACTACTTATGGCATACCAGCTTAAATTTAGGGAGAAGTGAGTGGATTAATGTTAAAAAGTGCATTTCACACGTCAGGTGCATCACAAGTATAATAGAAATATCACAAATGGCAATCACAGCTGGAAAACTAGTCATCATAAATACTTTTGGTCACAGTGTGGAGTGTTCCTAAGTTACAAGTGCAGGGGAAAAAAGCTGTAAATGACATTCATCTTTTTTTAGGGACTTGTAAAACACACAAAAAATAAAGTAAAATATGTACACCGCCCTTTTCCTATTACAAATGGCAATCGCTAAAAAAGATAAAAAATAAAAAGTACACATATTTGGTATAGCCATGTGCATAATGACCTAGCCTATAAATCTGTGACATTATATAATCCACATGATTACAATCAAATGAAAATGTCAATTCTTCCCACAAAAAGATAAAGCTATTAGAATTCAGTGATGTATAAATATTGTTTTACGCAATAAAAAAACTTTAAAAAATGCTGCAACATTACAAAAATTGGGTTTTGTTGTAATCGTACCGATCCACAGACTAAAACTAGCATGTGTTGAGTACTGCATGGTAAGCGTTGTAAAAAAGAAATAAAAAACACTACCAAGACTGCAGTATTTTCTTCATCCTGCCCCCCAATAAAGAATTTAAAGATGGGAGGACTTCCGGTTCCGGCACTTGCATGGACGGCAGCAGAGGCTGAGCGCTCGCCCCCGCTCCGTGCCTGACCACATAAGCGGCATTTGGGCCAAAATCTCGGACTTGTCGTGTCATCTACAGGACGTCCCCCGGGTTACAGTAGGGGCGCCTGGAGCATGGGAAACCCCCGTCCCCAAAGCCCGGAGGAAAAAGCGCCCCCATTCCAAGATGGCGCCCGATCCCCCGCGCTCCTTGAGGAGGGGGGCGCGGACAGAAGCTACAGCACAAGCAGGCCGGTGGCCCTGGTGCAGAGGCGGGGAGACAAAACCCGGGGAGCAGAGCATCGGGTACGGGGAAACTTTCCCTCAATCAGCTAGCAGGGTACACCAAAGCCGAGACTGTAACAAGGAGATCAACCCCCGCGTCCCCGGGGTTTAAATGCAGCTGAGGGGGAGCTAAAGAAAAGCGCCGGCCCGAACATTTCTTGTAAAACAATGCAAAAGGTTTCCAAGCTTCTGGTCCCCGACATCCCGTTAGTTTGAGCTTTTTTTACGACAAAGTTGAAATCGGCACGTTTTTTGGTGATCGGATTTTTTAGATCATGCGATAATTTAGGTTAAAATCTGTGCATCATCAAATTAAGTTTCGCCCCTTTTTCGGCGCTTCCTAAAAATTTTTGGCCCCGGCCAGAAAATCATAAAATTAAAAAAAATTTTTTAAAAAAAAGGGGCAGGGTGAGATGTTTGTGGGGACGTCATGACGGGGATGTGTAAGGTTCGATTGGCTGGAAAAATCACATGACCTCGTTTTACATAGAACGGTTTTTCCTGTTCAGCCTAAAGGTCTCTCAGGCCCCAGAGCAAAAGGGACTGCCCCTTCCCTTGTGCCCAAAAACAGCTCAGAAAAATTTAATTAATTTTTCACAGGGGAAACCTTACCTATTGGGGTTGTGTTTAAACCTTAATTTAGTTTAGGGAATTTGGAAATTTCCAAAGTTGGAAAGGGGAGGAATTTTTTTAAAGGGAAAGGCATTTAACTGGCCCTTGAAAAATTCCCCCCCCCGGGGGGAAAGGGCGGGGGGGGGCCCCCCGGGCGAAAACAGACAAGCTCCTTAAAGAATACTGGAAAAGTCCCCAAAGACTTAGTGTAACATTGCAATAGCTTTAATTTTTTTAATTTTTTTCTTTTGAAAAAATTTCCCTGGGAAAATTGGGGCGGCCTGAATTTATGATCCCCCAACATCCTTTTCCTTTAAGTAAACCTTGCAGGTCTCTTTTTTTAAAGTTTGCAAAAAACTCCCACTTTTGTTATCAAATCATTTCAGTTTTAGGTTTTTAATTTTTAAATTTTGCCCATTCCCTTTTTTTTGGATTTTAATTCCACCTGCAAAAAAAATTTTTTTAATCCGGGCAAATTTTATGGGGGCACCACGGGGAATGAAAGGGTGAAAAAAATTTTTATCTTGGGGTATTATCCCCCAGAATAGACAACCCCTATAAAAGGGAAAACTGGATTAAAGTTCACCAAGGGCTTAGTTTTGACTTTTGGGCAATAGTTTAAAATTAAAAGGGTTTTTCTATTGAAATTTCCTGGATAATTGGGCACCAAAAAATTTTTAGGATACACATCTTTTTTTTTATTTAAATGCGGGGTCCTTTTTTGGTGCAAAAACCTCCACTTTTTTTATCAGTATACTTTCAGTTTGGTTTTTTTCCATTTTAAATTTTTGCCCTTTCCCAAAACTTTGTTGATATTTTCCACCTTTTACTTAAATTAAAATCCAGCAATCAGCACAGGTTGATAGGTGCCAAAAATTTAACTTGTAATATCCGAATAAATTTCAAAATTACGTATTTTTTTCCCTTTTGGTTTACTACAGCTTTTTTAAATTGAGGCCCCTTCCCACTTAAATGGAATAATGCAATTTTTTAGTCACCACAGGTGAATTGAAAAGTGCCAAAAAATACCTTTTTTTTATCCGAAAAAAAATTACAGATAGTTTTTTTTTTGACTTTTGCCCATTCCAAAATTTTTTGAAAGCCCCCTTTGCATTTTTAAAATTTAAAATCCAGCAATTGTGAAAGTTACCACGGGTTTAAATTTGGGATAGGTCCCAAAAAAATTTTACCTTTTATTATCCCAAAAACCTTTACGATACGTTTTTTTTGACTTTGGTGCACTACAGCTTTTTTCATTGAGGCCCTTGCATTTAAAAAAGTGAAAACTGAAAATTTTTTAGTCACCACGGTTGAATTGATAGGGGGCCAAAAAAAATCCCTTTTATTTTTCCGAATACTTTTCAGATACGTGTTTTTTCACTTTGGCGCAGGCCAGTTTTGTTGTTTAGATCTACTATGCGTTAAATTTTGAATACAGAAATTTGGGTGAAGTCCCCACGGGTTTAATTGATGGGTCCCAAAAAAATACCTTTTATTATCTGAATAAAATACAATACGTTTTTTTTGCATTTTTGGGCCCAGTCCAGTTTTGATAGAGCCACCTTGCATTTAAATTTTTGAATCCTGAAATTGTGTAGTTCCCCACAGGTGAATTGATAGGGCCAAAAAATACCTTTTTATTATCAAAATTCATTTCAAAATAGGGTTTTTTTTTCACTTTGGGGGCAGGCCGCTTTTTTTAATTGATAGATTCCCTTTGCGTTTTTTTGTTTTACAGAAATTTTTTTGTTTTGTTTTGAGGGTTTTGGAGAATCTGTGTTTTGGGGTTTTTTTTAAAATAAAAAGATTTTCCAAAAAACCTTCCAAACCTTTTTAAAAATTTGTATTTTTCTAACATGGAGCGAAATTAAAGGTGGAAAGCGAGCAAAGGGGGGGGGGGTAGGACTTGGGGTAGGGGTTTAACGAGAAAGGTGCTCCTTCCGGGCCGGGCGAAAACCACGCATCCCCAGCGTTCTTTTTCTTTTCCGGGGCCCGCCCGGGCCTGTAAACGCGGGTCGGGCCCTGTGAATCTCAGAAACAAACAGCTCCCCCAATCTGCCCCTTCAGGGGGTTTAATGAAAACCCCTCCCCATCCAGCAGTCTTCCCTCCTCGCCCCCCCAGTCACGGGCCACAAAGTCGTCTTTCAGCATCGCAGCATCCGTTCCAACATAAGCACCCCAAAATGTCAACCGTGTCCCACCACTGTGGAAAATTTCCTTTTTCCGAAGACCTCTTTGATGAAAAAAAATGCTTTTTTGGGGTTTTGGAAGGCATGTTAAAAAAACCCAAGAGGCCAAAGGGGATGATTTTCTCTGTCTGACGCCCAGTTACTGATGCCATCAGAGGAAAGGGAAAACCCGGTCAATCGGAAAAAAAACCCGGGGGGGTTGGCAACCCATGCGGGTTCCCCCTTGCTTGTAGCCCGCAGCCCCTGGATGCAAAAAAATCAGGCACAAAAGTCACCGGGGTTATGATGATGATGAGGGACTTTGCGGATCCAACTTTGGTCTTTTCAGCAAAAATTTGCTTGCGAAGCGCTTAAACACTGGACGGGGGAGGAAGCGATGGGGAAAGGTCGAAAGGGGGTTTCCCGCCTAAAAAAAGGGAGGAGGGGGTCGCAAAAATTTCCGCGTTTATGATTCCCCCAACCCACGGTAGCGAAAACCCCCCCCTGTCGCTTTCCCGTCAAAAAGGTCCGGACCTCCCCGCCGGGGCCCCTTCTTTGCCCCAGCCTCTGATTCACCCAGGTGTCATATGCCGCCTTTGCCGTAAACCATAAGTAGAGCAAAAACCAAGGTGGTTAACCACCACCAAAAAGTCTGCCCACATGCACAAATGCATGATTTGGGAAATTGTGGCAAACATTTGGGCCCCCAAAAAAGGGCCAGACCGACCCCCGGGGCCCCAACCACTGTACACCTTCTGCCCTCCGTTTTTCCTCCCCCACCACCAAGCGCCCTCAGCTCCCAAATTCTTCAGAGTCATGATCAGGGATCGGGCCTCCGCTTCAGCCCCCAAACCCGCCCGCCCGAGTACCACCACACCCCCAAGAAAACCCACCCTCCCCTTCTCCTTCCCCCCAGTTTGACAACCTACAACCGTACAGGGGCCCAAAGACTACACCCCAGCCTTTTTGTTTTCCCGGGTTTTTGGGGAGAAAAAAAACCCTTTAACCCAAACCATCCCCAAAGCCAAAAGCCTGAATGTCGGCATTGCCATGTTTTTGGCCCTTTGGGAAATTTGTTCCCTTTTTCCGTCTGGGGGCCCACGTTTGGGTTCCGCCACGTAAATTCCCCTTTTGCCTGCCCCCAATCCCCTATGCCGAGAAGGCTTTTATTTCCCAAAAAAGCCGTCCCTGCCCTGGCCTCCACGTGTCCAAAAATTTTCAAGCGCTTTGGGTTTTGCTCTGTTTTCCAAAAAAGGGTCCATCTGACCACCGCCCACAGGGGGCAAGTAAGCAGGGCCCAAAGGCCGCTATATCCCCCGGGAAAACAGCTCATTTGGGTGGGGCGGGGTTGGTTTGTCCCGGGGGGTGCCCCGGGGCTTTTAGGCTCGGCGCACCCCTTTTAAAAAACCGCGGGATGGTGCGGGTTTTTTCCCCCTAAGGTCCCCCGGGTGGCATCACGGCCCGGGGGAAAACCGGGCCCCGTGTTGAAAAAAAATCTGTTTTGGGAAAGACGTCCACACACAGGTCAGGGGGCTGGGGGGGCCCTTTTCCGCAACGAGCCCGAGCGCTGGCGGGGGCCCCAAAAAATTTGTCCCCGGGAAAGGGTTTGGTGTGCGTTTAACGGGCGAAATCTGCGGGCCCCCCTTAAGATCATTTGGTGGAGCCCCAAATCCCTTCCGGGCACGTCCATGAACCTTGTCGCCAGAAATTTCTAAAGAGCTACCCGGGCCCTGGCCTGCCGGGGGTTTAAGGAAAGGGCTCGAAGTTAAGTTCGCACTTCCCCCGGGCCCAACCCGCTTCGTCCCCCCTTGGGCTGAGTTGCGCGTCAGGGAAAAACCCCCAGCAAAGTGGGCCCATTGCTTCCCGCTTTAGGCGTGAAGCGGGGCCAGGCTGGCAGGGGGGGGGAGGGGTTTTTGGCCCCGGGGGGGGAGGTGGGCTTTTCCCTCGGCCTTTGGAAAAAGTGGTCAGTGCGGGGCATTGCCCTTGTCCCCCATGAGGATTGTGGTGATCTTAGTTCTGGAACGATCGTTGGACACTCTGAAACAACGGGCCCCCAGCGACGGAGGAGGGGAAGGGCACAGATGCAGAAAACGGGCCTTTCCCCCGTCAAATCCACCCAGGCCCGGCATTTCACCCTTTTTATCGGTCTTCATTAGGCTGTTCGGGGGTCCAATCTAGGGGAAAGGGGCGCATCAGTCTCAGGTGCATAAATTTAGGGAATTTAGGGCTGTGTTTAAGCTGTGCCCGGAGGGACGGGGGGAGGAGGAGGAGGAGGTAAAATTTTAAAACACCGATGTTCACCCACGGCGCTGCCCTTTTGGGAAAAAGGTTTCGCGAATTTGAGGCGGGGAGGAAAATGAAAGATCATTTGCCCAGTGCCCCTCGAACCCCGAGGCCTTTTGGGGAAAACAAAAGGCCCCCATCTCTCACATGGGGTGCTTTGGGTTCTCCCCTTTCCCCCCAAAAATATCCTCACATTTAAAGGGCCCTCAAAAAGAAAACATTTTGGGTGGCCAAACCCCCCTGGATCCCCGGGACAAAACAAAATCAGCCTTTCCTTCCACCCACCCAAATAGAGGTTTAAAAACCCGAAATGGAGACCTTGCTGATTGAACAACTGGAAAACATCTGTTGCGTCCGCTTTACGTTTTCCCCAAAAGTCACGGTGGAAAAACAACAGGGGACGGGACAGCAGTAGAAATGCCCAAATAGGCGTAGTGGCATCAGCAAAGGCCCAAAGGGGCAGAAGCCTAATGGGTGACCCCCTGGGAACTTTGTTTACCCCCCTCACCAACGCTGCAATGCCCCGGGCCACATCCAAAACCCCCAAAAAATTCAAACATTTAAAATCCCTGGAGCAGGAAAAAAAAAAAATATCTGCGTCTCAACCCGATGTTTTTGTATGTGTTCCGGGGCCCCCCTAGAAATTCTGGGGATCCAAAATGGACGAATGGCCCTGAGCGGCTCTCACGCCTTTGGGTTTTTTCCTGCCCCGCAGCCAGCGTCATATCTGAGCGGACCTTCACACAGCTGGAGGAGTCATTAAAAGGGCAAAAAGCAAACCCCGGCCCCTTTTCCCCAGATAATGTGGAAACGTTTTACTTTTATTTAAGGGTAATCACCTGGGTCTCTGATGAAAGTTGTGGCCCCCAAATTTCCGAGGGGCACCCATTAGTTGCCCGGGCCCCAAAATTTACATTCCTCTTCAAACAGAAATGGTCCTCTTGAAAAATTTTTTTTTTAAAAAGGGTCATTTCTTACTGAAATTTTTATTCTCTTTTTCCCAACAGTTTTAATTTTTCTGGTTTTGCTGGTTTAAAAGAAATTAAAAAGACAGCAAGGTTTTAAGACAACAACCGGGAAACCATTTACCCCACTTTTTCTTAAAAAAAGTTTTCGGGATTTGGGGCAATGGTTTTAGGGGTCATGTTGGGTGTGAGTACAGCTAAATTTTTTTGGTCCCCTTTTGGGAAAAGAAATGTGGCTTTTAAGTGGCATTTCTCCCCACAATTTTTAAAAGTGGGGGGAGAAGTCATATTTTAAATTTTTGGGGGCATTTTAGCTGTGAGATAAAAAACAATTAAACAGGGCCTTTGGAAAAGAAAAAGTGGCTTTTAAGGGCCTTTTTTCCCTCACAATTTTTAAAAGTGGGTGAGAAGTCATTTTTATAATTTTTGGGGCATGCAGCTTTTAAATGCAGCAATACTACAGGTTTCCCATTTTTTAAAAAAATGTTGTTTTAACAGACCCTTTTTTTTTAAAAAATTGGGCCAAATTTGGGTCAAGGGGCCTGCTTTGAATTTTTTGGGGGGATTTTTCTTTGAAATTTCAGCTTTTCTAAAGGGCCCTATTATAAAAAAAAAATTGTTTTCTAACAAAACATTTTTTTTTCACCAAATTTTCAAAAAAAGGGGCTCAAGGGGTCAAGCTTTGAATTTTTGGGGGCATTTTGTTTGAAAAGCAGCTATACTAAAGGTCCTATTATAAAAAAAAAGGTTTTTCTAAAGCAAATTTTTTCTTTACAATTTTTCAAAAGTGGCTCAAGGGGATGGTTTCCCGTCAGGGAAAAAGAAAAGGGAGGACACTGTTAATGGACACCTATTGAAAAATGCTTTTTTTTTGCAAGATCTTTAACCCTAGCCAAACAATCCCTTTATTAGAAAACCCATTTAATACAATTTAAAAAAAAGAGAAACAAAGGAAAATGTGGGATTTTCCCTCCCATTTTTTAAAAGTGTTTTTTTAGAAATTTAAAATACTAAAAAAAAGGGAATTTACAAAATAGCTGGGGAAAAAAAAAACCTCTGAATTGAAAAAGGGGGGAAAAAGGAAAAAATTTTACCAATGTAGGGTTTTTCAGAGGACAAAGGAGTAAGGACACGGACCCGAGAACAAAGTACAGAGACAAATTTTCCCCCAGCACTTTGTAAAATGAGAAAAAGAAAGCCAAAGAAAAAGGGGACCGGGGGGAACAGGGGGCTTAACCACCCGTTTTTCCCCTTTTTGAAACTCAATTGGTCCCCCACCATTCGGGGGGGCAAGCGCTAACCCCCGGGTTTTATGTGTACTGAGGAAGGCTGGGGTTCTTTACCCCTTCCGCTTCCGCACTCTGCTTAAACCGACAGTTTTTTATTGCCGCTCCAAACAGGGGATTTTAACCCGCTTTTTAATAATGACAGGGGCCCCCTGGGCTCCTTTACCGCACCCCCTGTAACCCGGCCCTTTGGGGCATGCTGGGCCCCCAGGCCCGGTATAGTAAAGTCCCGTTCAAAATTTTAAAATTTGGGGGTTTTAAAGCCTCCTTTTTCCCGGGCCTTTTTTTAAACGGGGGCAACAGGGGAAAAGGTTTATTTCTGTGCCCCCGGACAGGGGGCAGGGATAAAGTTCCCTTCAAACTAAAGTGGTGGTTTAAAAATCCTTTCTCCGGGACTTTTTTTTAAACCTTTTGGGTCAACAGGTTTAAGGGACATGCGCGGTCCAGGAAGGGTTTTTCAAGGGCCCGTTCAAAATAAAATTGGTTGAAAAACTCCTTTTTTTTTGGGGACTTTTTTAAAATTGGGGGGCAGACAGGGTTTTTTGGGCATTTCTGCGGTTTCCCGGAAAAGTTTTAGTCAATGTCCAGTTCAACTAAAAAGGGGGTTAAAGACTCCCTTTTTTCCCGGGCCCCCTTTTTTAAACTGGGGCGAAAGGTTTTAAAGGTCCTTCTGCGGTACAGGACAGATATAGTTAGTGGGCCATTTTAACTAAAAAGGGGGTTCAAAGACTCCTTTTCCCGGCACTTTTTAAATCTGGGGGTCGACAGGTTTTTAAAGGGCAAATGTGGGCCAGGACAGGGATGCAAAGTCCCGTTCAACTAAAATGGTTTTTGAAAGATCCTTTTTCTGTCGACTTTTTTAAACTGGGGGTCATGCAGGTTTTGGGGGTCATGCTGCGTTCCCAGGACAGGGAAAATTCCAATGTCCCGTTCAACAAAAAAGGGGTTGAAAGACTCCTTTTTTGGCACTTTTTAATTTTGTGTGTCAACAGGTTTAAGGGTCATGCCCGCGGTCCAGGACAGGGTTTTTCAATGTCCAGTTCAAATAAAATGGGGGTTTTAAAGACTACCCCTTTTTTTTTGGGACTTTTTTAATCTTTTGGGTCAGCAGGTTTTTTTGGGGCAAAATTTCTGCGTTCCAGGACAGGAAAATTCAATGTCCAAATTCAAAAAATGATGGGTTTTAAAAAAATACTGCCTCTAGCACTTTTTAAATTTTTGGGGGGATGGGTTTTAAGGGTCATGCTGTGGTCAAGACAGGGGTAGTGAATGGTGTGTGGGCTTTTTTTCTGTGGCTTTTATAGCCTAAATGTTGTCCCAAATGTACAAAGGGGGATCCATTTGACTGTTGTGGCTTTTTTAATTCCAGCTTCTCCCGCCCCGTTTGGGGTTTTAAAATGAAAAGGGGTTGTTGGTTCCCCTAGGGCCTTTAATGGTTCCCTCGCTCATTTTGACTGCCCCACTTTTCCCAAAAAAAACCCTTTTCATGGTGGCCGACTATCGGCTATCCCCCCGAAAGTCGATAGCCAGCGTAATTTACTCAACACTTTAAAAATGTCCTCTTTTGAAAAAGCAATCTCAGAAACATTTTAAACTTTCAAGTACCTCAGCATTTTCAACCCTCATGGGAGAGGTTAAAAAAACACACTAGCCCAAAAAAAAAAGAGCTAGAAGGGGTAAAAGAGCAGGATGGAAAAAGGGGTGATATGCCCAGGCTTAAAAAGTACCTTGGGGAGATTAATGAAACCCAAAAACAGTATCTTCAAGAAAAAAAACAGAAGACTTTAAAATCATTTCCCCCGGAATAATCTTAGGGCATTGGGTTTAGTGAGGAAGTAAAAAATAAAAAAACTACACAATAATTTTCGCCAAAGATATACCTCGACCTTGGGCCTGGAGCGCCCCCCTGAAGGTAAAGGGGGCGCATAGAATTGGGCCCCCACACCCAACCCGAGAGGCCCAGACAGCGACCCGAAGGTTATCGTTAAGTATTTGGACACTCTGAAAAAGACCAATTGCTGCAACATCCCGGGCCCAAACTCTGCGCTCACGATCAATGGGGAAAAATTTGCTATTTTCGGACTATTCAGTAAAGTCTGGGAAAAAGAAAACAATTCTCTAATGTTTGTTGGCATCATGAAAAAAAAGATTGTTTTCAATCTAAATCCCCGGTACATAAAAATTTTCCCCCCCAAGAAAGGGCCCCCCACACCATCACTAGTGGGAATCGGGGGAGTTTTTGGGGGGATGACATACAAAAAAGGCACTCGGAAAAACAGGGGGAGAGAAAAGGAAGAGAAAAAACGGGAAAAGAGAGAAAAAGAGCCAAAGAAAAAGGAAACACTTCCAGAAACACTAGAGGAGAGTCTGCGCAAGCCAGTACGATCGGGGGCCCCGGACTCCGGAACAAGAGTTCTGACAAGTGAAGACCCGGTATTTGGGCCCCACTTACGGGGGGTTTTAGAAAATTGTGGAGGGACCTATTGGTAAAAGTGGTAGGGACTTAACGGGAAACACCTAAGGAGGGGTGGAACAGTTGGGCTTAGAGGCCACAATAAGGACTAGGTCTTAATGTTTAGTACATGTTTAAAACATTGTTTGCATGACGGAATGGGGGGGGGGGTGCAGCGGAAAAAAAGGTTACCTGCTAGGTGGATGGGTTTTGCCTCCATCAAATCGAAAAAAAAAAAGTCAAGACAGATAAAAAAAGTAAAAATAAGGAGATTGGGATAAGCTGTTTTTCATGTTTGGGATGTTGGGTTGTTGGGGAAGGGGGGAGGGGAGCACTGCTGCGCGGGGTTCGCTATTCCTATGTCCTATGTAAATTTTTTTGTTGGGTTAAAAAATTAGATATTTACTGTCATATTAAGGGGGGTTTTGTTCGCCCCACAAAGAACGATGGTCCAGCACCTCAAGAAAAATAAAGCCAGACATAGCTATCTGCAGGAAAACCCATCCACAAGAGCAGGGGCTTCTGCCCCTCAAAAAAATTTTGGGTCGGGGGGAAAGGGGAGGCTCCCCGTAAGTTCAGGGGAAAAGGGGGAGGTTGTTTACTCTTTCATAAAAATCCCTTGTAAAAATTTTTAAGCAAGACACAGACAGGAGGGAAGGGTGAGAAGAGTTTATTGAGACCCCGACGGGGGAAGATTATTGATTTGTCACCCCAACACCCCCGGGTAGGAATTCTTTACAAGCTTCAAAACTTTTCGCTGGAAGATAGTGGAATGCTCTCTTAGGGCGGGGTTTTAATGCGTAATGAATGAAGCGGAAATAGAAAGAGAACAGGGGAAAAAAAGGGATCCAATCCCCCTAAAATCAGCCTGTTAGAGAACCCCAGCAAATCCCCGGGGTTTTCGGTTTGTTGGCGTCACCTTAACCCAGGGGAGAGGCGTAATACTCATTATTCCCACGCTCACCTGTCGTGGTCTAGAATAGACTACCTTCTGGCCAATTCTTCCTTAATGAGCAAAGTGGAGTGAGCCACCATCGGAGACCTGGTGATTTCTGACCATGCACCGGTGATGGTTTCTCTACGAGATTTCCACCCAAAGGGAACAGATATTCTGTGGCGATTCCCAAGCTCCCTACAGTCTGACGACCACTTCAGGGAATTGTTACAAAGGTGTTGGAAAGAATGTGCACAAGACAATGCGTCTCACATCACAAAGCCAGGTCTATTTTGGAACACGGGGAAAGCCGTCCTCAGAGGGCGGATTATGTCTTAAGTGACAGCCAAGAAAAAAGCGCTGAGGACCAAATATGATGAAGCAACGAAATTGCTCAGACTAGCTTACACGAGGTTTCTCTGCCACCCATCTGAGGAAAATAAGAAAGAGTGGGTCTCGGCTAGGGAGGGCTTTGAATTTCAGAAGAAGATGGTGGAACTCTTTTATGGCGACCATCTGAGAGCCTCTTTGTTCCGGTTCGGCAACAAGTCGGGGAGATTACTGGCCAATTTGGTGCGGAAGAGTAGGGGGGCAACGGGGATACTCAGCCTAAAAGACGAAAGGGACAAAGTGGAAAGAGACCCGAAAAAAATTAATGAGATTTTGACCCGCTATTATACTAAACTCTATTCCCAGGCGCCCTATGACATTGACAAAGGCAAAGGATTTCTTAGTAGTATCAAATTGAACAACTTATCAGAGGAAGACAGAGAGAGATTAAATGCTGATATAACAATGGAAGAAATTGAGGAAGTTAGCAAAAAAATCCCAACGGCCAAAGCCCCAGGCCCAGATGGCCTGTCAGGGGACTTTTATAAAATCTTAGTGAAAGACCTGTCGCCCATTTTGGCTACAGTTTCCCAGGATATCTTTCAACAGCAATCTATGATCCCCTCGGGTGACACAGCATACATTAAAGTCATTTACAAAAAAGGGAAAGACCCCCTGCGACCTGAATCTTATCGCCGGATCTCCTTGATAAAACCAAGACATTAAGATAATATCCAAAGTAATAGCGAATAGATTATCAAGCGTAATGCCCCAACTTATAGGACCACATCAAATTGGGTTTGTAAAGGGTTGTTCTGGGGTTAAGAATGTAAGGGCAGTCTTGACGGTTCAGGATGCTATAGAACGAGGCTCCAAGAGGGTGGGTTCCCCGGCTTTACTCGGAATTGATGCGGAGAAAGCCTTCGATAATGTCAACTGGGAATGGCTAAATATTGTACTTGACAAGATAGGCTTCACAGAGAATTTCAGGAACTACCTCATAGCGATGTACAAATCCCCTCAGGCCAAGGTTCACACTCCGGGGTTTATCTCCTCGTCGATTTATTTACAAAAAGGAACGCGTCAGGGATGTCCTCTCTCACCTATGTTGTTCAATATTGCCCTGGAACCGTTAGCTATCCACCTAATTGAGAGCACGACATTTGTAGGAATAATGGTGGGAAAAAAGGAAGTTAAAACTACTTGCTTCGCAGATGATATTCTTCTTTTCATGGGCAATCCTGAACAACATCTAGACAGAGTGTTGGGAGAATTGGAAAAATTTGGTGAATTCTCATGATTTAATATCTATAATGAGAAATGTCAATTGTTGACATTAGTGTCAGGGGAGAAGCTGCGGGAAATACTTGGGGGTGGAGGTGGGGGATCCAGATTTATCTGGGGATCAATTGGGTTCGAAAGGGGGCCCTGATTCCGCTGAATTTTTTCCCCCCGTTTTTGGCCAAAAATTGTTGGGGAATTGGAAAAAGGGAAAGACTCCCACATCATACTGGGTAGAGTTCAGTTGATTAAGAGGGTGAGCTTTGTGAGGTTGCTCTCCCTCTCCAAATCTGCCCTTGCTGCTCAGACAACAATAAAAATATTTTACGTAAGGCATTTTAAACTTTCAAGTTAATTATAACAGACGTGCAATATCAGTCCTGTCAAAAGGCTAAGCTTTGTGCCTAAAAAGGATTTGATCTGTAAAGACTATTCTTTCGTTAATTATTTTGCAAGAACATTGATTTTAAAAAACCTTTTTTTTGATAGTACACAGGACTTGCAAAATGAGGAACTTTTCGACTCACTTGACTTTTAACTGACTCTTGATATCACAATACAGATATAACCACATATATTCCTTTTCGGGGAGAACTTTAGTTTAGTCAATTTGGTGCCTTAAACAGTGAAAGTGGAGAAAAAAAATCTTTTCCACATTTTAAAAGCGCATACTAAAAAAGAGAGTTTTATCCCCATTCAATCTGCCCAGTTGGTCTAATATTTTTAAGAATGTATTAAACATGATCCCCTAAAAATTAAAAAAAAGAATCCTCTATGAAAAAATAAAAAAATAAAAATTTAAAAAAAAAGCCAATTGATGCAATTTTAGAATTAAAAAATAATACAGCCCTCTTGAAAAGCCCGGCAAAAAGGGGGGGGTGGTATTGTCCCATGAATGGGGGATTATATGAAAAATTAAATTTAAAAAATTCTTAAAGATGAAAAAAACATAAGACCTTTAAATTTAAAACCCCCCACACAGGTTTTCAACAAAATTAAAAAAAAGTATTAGATGAAGGATGGCTAGAGGGGTAAATTACAGAAAAAACGCTGAAAAATTATTTTTTGATACACCCTAAACCCCCATATTTCCACCCCTTTCCCCAAAAGTACATAAGGAATTTTTTTCCTCCCCCTCTGCGCCCTATTTTTGCAGGTATCGGCTCATTGGGAGAGCCGTTGGGGGCGCATGGAAAATTCATCCTACAACCTCTAGTAAAACACTACCCGGTCCATAAAAGATACAAAGAGTCTTGTGTCATCATGTCACAAGCAAGATGGGATTTTTTGCTCGTGGTCTTTGTGATGTTATTGCATTATATCCTTCTCTTCCTCATCATTCTCTATTGAATATCTCAGATCCCTTAAATCGCTTTGGGTCAAAGCGGAGGAATTTGTGGATTTTGTTTTTCTATTTTTTAATTTCTTTTTAGTCACAAAATACTTTTCTTCAATGATAAGTATTCCCACAGGTTTGTGGGAGTTTTTTATGGGAGCAAAAAATTTTCCCCTTCCCTCGCGAACATATTTATGTCCGCGGGGGGGAGAATATTTTCTAGAAAATTTATGTCCTTTTTCCCCCCCAACAGGTGGTATGGCCGTTACATAGACGACCTGCTATGGTGTGGGGGGGGGGGAAAAAGAATTAGCCATACAATTTGGAAAATAATTAATCATAAAAATGAATTTAAAATTACCCTTGAATGGCAAAAAACTACTATAATTTTTTTTTGTATAAAGCAGTGTTTGGGAAATTTTTATTGATGTCTTCCATATCGCAAAAATGTGGCAAAAAAATTCAATCCTACACGCCCAAACGGCCATCCTAAAAATGTCTTAGGGGGTGCCATATGGGGAAATTTTTAGAAATAAAAGAATTTTTTTAAAATTCAGAATATTTTGGTAGAATCCAAAAGAAGTTTGTTCTAGATTAGAACGCAGAGGATACCGAGTTGGGGCTAAAACAAGCTACAAAAAAAGTTGCAAAAAACCCTAGGGCCTGTTTAATGAAGAACTCGGAAAATATAAAAAAAACGAAGAAAAGTAGTGTAAAAAAAACTATCATTTTACCACCACTTTTTGTCCCCAATACAATAAATATGTGTTTCATAAAAAATACCTTCCCCTTCTTTGACCAAAAAATAGAGAACATTGTTACTAAAAATGTTTAATTTTTCAGCTAAAAAGGGGCAAAAACTTTGGGTCATTTTGTCTCCTAGTCATTTTTTTCTATACAACAAAACCCAAAACAAATTGGGTATCTTGGGGAGGTACCTAAAAGTGGAAACACAATGTATTAATGCCAACATTTGATATGGCCCCAAAAAATTTAATTTTGCATTAAAAAAAAAATTTTTCAAACAATTCCTATATAAACTGTAACCACTTAGTT
The DNA here is from genome assembly GCA_025379985.1 of Phyllomedusa bahiana. Classification (NCBI taxonomy): domain Eukaryota; kingdom Metazoa; phylum Chordata; class Amphibia; order Anura; family Hylidae; genus Phyllomedusa; species Phyllomedusa bahiana. The sequence continues at coordinate 65,552 of JAODAL010016396.1, forward strand.
GTTTTTTGATTTTCATGTGTAAATGCAACGTTCAGTATGTGGTTGTACTTCAACCCGTGAAAAAAAATCGCTTGCAGGGATTTGTCTATACACAAAAACAGTAAAGTTGGGAAATTTTAAAGGGACTCGACATTTCAAAGGAAAAATAGAGGAAATACTATGAATTTTAAGGTAAGGCTATAGAGAAAGTACAAACCACAAAGAGGGGAGATTAAGAAAAAAATTTCCGCCAGAGAAGCCCGGTGGATATATAGATTGGGGACAAGATGTCCCAAGGGTTAAAAAAAAAATGATTTGCTTGTCATTATTTAATTACTTTATCATATTCCTTGACATATTTTCTGTTTTTGGTTTTTTTTTTTATATTTGCTATATATTTTAAAATTTTTTGTATACACTATTTACTGAACGTCTTTGTTTTGGGTACACATATCAGGTCATTGCATTTTTAAAAAATATATGGGGTGTGCAGGGTATTTTAACATGCATGATTAAGGGCTTTCTCCGAAACTCGCAAGATGCGACTTTCTTGGAATATAGTATTAGTCTTTTAAAAGGGGTTTCAATAATATAGTGGAACGTTTTAAAACTACCTTTGGAGTCGTACGCTGGACGCTTTTCTTTTTCTTCTTGGATTTATGAAGTTCATCTAAAGGGGCAGATGCTCTTGTATAAGCTATCACCAACTGACAGTGGGTAGGATCCAGGGGGGGAGCACAGCTGCTGAATATTAGGCTATACAATTTGGCGGCTATGTGGCGGCATGTTAGAGATTGGCTGAGGGATACAAGTTATTTTTCCAACACTGACTTGGAAGCCCAGCTGGCAAACCCCGAAAACCTGGTGGCGTTGCTCCATTCGCCAGTAAGGCTGCACCCTAGAGATGTCAGGCAGAGCATGATTTTGAGGGATAATCTGGCAACATGGCGTCATGTTAGGAAACTGGTCAGGAGACCTATGTACATCTCACGGATTTTCCCATTTTGGGATGTACCTTCCTTTCGCCCGGGGAGAGAGAATAAACTGTTCCATAAATGGAGACAAAAGGGGATTATGACGTTGGGAGACGTTCTTTCAAGCTCCAGTGGCTCTCTACTTAGTTGGCAGGAACTAGGAGATAAATTTCATTTGGGAGTTAATCACATATTCCAATATAAACAAATCGAAAGTTTCTGTAGAGCTAGTGTAACTAATTTGCAATCTCTAGGGGACACAATGGAGTTCCTGGACCTCTGTAAGGTGGGTGAAAGTAGGGGCTCACTCTCGGAAATTTACTCTAAGTTAAGAAATAAGGAAACAGAGGCATTGACAGACAGCATGTTCAAAGGATGGGAGCGACACATCCAAGATATAGATTTATTAGACAAAATAATTAAAGGCATAGCATTGGTCCGCAAGGCGATGGTCAGCGAACAATGGAGAGAGACCTTGTTTAGGGTCGCACATAGAGCAATATATGCCTTCAATGTCAAACGGGGGGGAGAGCCATCAGAATTCTTCCATGCATGTCCAAAATGCGGCCTGGAAGGTGCCAATCTTTTTCACTGTATGTGGTCCTGCCCTGATATCAACAACTTTTGGGTACAAGTCCAGACCTTCATTAAAGAGATCTGGAATTTTCAGATATTGTTAGACCCACAAGGTTGTCTGTTTCACTTTTTAGTTATGCAAGACCCCAATGAAGTACAAAAAAGCAATCTGGTTTCCTTCAAGGGGGTACATGTGACATTGTTGGCGGCAAAACAATGTATTCTAAGGCACTGGCTTGATTCCACAGCGCCAAATCTTACAGAGGTAGTAGAATTAATGAAACAGGTTCTATACTTAGAAAAACTGGAGGCTGAAAGAAACAAGGATGCGGATTCCAAGGGTTTTCTGGAAAAATGGAAGCTATTCATCTCCAAAAACTACACGAAGGCGGAAATAGGGTCTCTCCTAGAGCCGTTTAAATACACCGACCATTATTTATTAGAACAGTTGAAAGGTACATTCGGGGGACCAGACGCGGGAGGCGGGGACCAGGCGGCAGCAGTGCTCTAGGGATAGTTGGTTCACAGTGTTGGGTTTTGGCGGTTGGGGGAGGGGATTTAGGGAGGGAGGGGAGGCGTTACGGAAAATTTGAGGGATGGATTCTCCTGGATTAATATTTTTTCATACCTTCTGATTTTGAGGTTACGCTTTATACAAGATTGTACATTTCCTTCTGTAACAACTTTGTTAAACCTTATTTCAGACATGCTCAAGTAGTTAAAAAAGGTTTTCCTTGTTTGGTTATGTACAATTACCCTCAACAATAAAAATTTGTTTAAAAAAAAAAAGAATTTAAAGATGATCAAAAAGTAATGTCCCCACTAAAAGTATGCCATTGAAAACTTCAGCTTATCCCACAAACAACAAGTCTCTACACAGCTCCGTGCACAGAAAAATAATAAAGTTATGGCTCTCAGACTTAGGGCATGCAAAAATTTGTATTTTTTTAAATAAAAGTACTTTTATTGAAAATTATTCACAACATTTTGATATTTTTCACAAATAAACAGGGATTGTATGGATCAAAATCTATTACTAACTTAAAGTACAATGTATCACGAGAAAAATATTTCCGAATCACATGGATAGATAAAAGTATTAAAAAGTTATTCCTACATAAAGTGACACATTTCAGATTTCAAAAACGGGGCTCTGTCATAGATGTCAAAACTGATTGTGGTGCTAAAGGGGTTAACCTGACAGGTTAGCTTTAATATAATTTAAAGGAAAAAGAGCAAAAAATAGTCTACTTTTTTCCCAGAAAGAGTTCCTCTCTTGTTTGTGTGCCTTGTCTCAGCTATGTTGAGTAAGGGCATGCTCCCTCTCCACGGCCCGTTTTTCAGCCGGTTTTGCGGACGGTTTTCGGTTTTGAAAGCCCTCTGTAAACCGGCTAACAAACTTTTACACGGACCTCTATGGAAAATCCGTGCAGATGTCAACGGACGGTTTTTTAGACCACCGAAGGTCTGAAAAAAGATTGAACATGTTCATTCTTCAGCCCGGTTTTTGGGCGGAACATGAACATTTCAATGCGAAGGGGGGAGAGTTTGAATCCGCAAACAGTGGAGAAAAACCGTCCCCCTGTGGCCCTGTACATGGCCCCAAAAACAGAGCAAATACCAGTTGGATAATCTTATGTAGGGACATGCTCTAAGAGCTGTAGCACCAGACAAAACCACAATAGTGGTTCAATTTCTGGTACAAAAGATTATTTTCTTCCATAAAAAAAACTGTTGAAACAGTCTACAGTACACAGGATGTGCCAAACACTGGTTCCTCAGAAATCAGCACACACCTTTAGGCCTGAAAGACACAAGATGCTATGAGGACAAAATACATTAAAAGCAATAAATAAAGGAGACATATGTGCTAAGGAAAACAGCAATGAGCAAAATTCAATAAATTCCTTTCTAAATTTCTTTCTAAAACACTATCTCACGGGAGATGAACCTGCAATATATTACATTAACTGTACTTTTACAAAATATAACCTTTCATGCACGGTTTACACTCAATGTCTCAGATAAAAGGCACATGGGATCTTTAGAGATAGAGTGAGAAAAATATTGCTTTGTGTTTTTTTCCCTGGAGTAATCAGAATATTACTTGGTCGGTCTTTATTTCCTGTGATTTGTAATCATCTCGTACAAAACTGCAGAAGATAGAAATGTATCTCTGCAAGGGGTTAATCTGTCAACTCAGAAGGAAATCTAGAGAGAGAGAGAAGCTCTGACTTCTTGTTCATGCTCTGAATAGCATTAAAGTATTGTTACAACTCATCTTATTAGAATTATGTCAAATAAGTGGAATCTGATGCATAAAATTAAGACACTGATTTATAGCACATTGCTTAATATAACTGTCCGGTTTTGGACAACCACTTTTGTAAAGTACAAGCATATTTCCTTCATAGCTTAAAATCATGTTCAGAGTAGTTCTTAACACTGGGGTACTGTAGGATTACACACTATAAATAATGGATAGCATAAATATACAGGTAAGCCACATTATTATGACCAAAATCCAGAGTAACCATTGTGTGCAATCTAACCAGGCTGGGAGTGACTCAATACGATTCTATTAAGTTGCCACAGATATCCAGAGCCATGGTGACTGCAGTGCATCCCACAGCTGTTGGAGGGAGCGTAGTGGAGGCTCAATATAGCAAACATGACAACCGAAGTCATCCCATAGGTGCTCAATTGTGTTCAAGCCTGGAACATCAGAAGGGGTAGCATGGAAGTTTTGGTCCGGCTCTTCCAACCAATGTTGAACATTTCTAGCCATGGGACATGTCTCCTTGTTTGGCTGGAAGATATCATCTGTTCCAAGGAAGATGATCTGCAAGTATGAGAGTAAGTGATCTGCAAGGATGGATTCATAAACAAATCGATAGACAGTGCCTTTCACATGGATAAATAGGACCATAGAATCCCACCAAAAATTCCCCAGAACATAACGCTGCACCACCACGCTTTGTTTTTCCAGCAATGGTGCAAGTTGTTCATTCTCTCATGTACTCAGCTGACACACCACCTTCCATCTGTTCGACGAAGCAGAAAGTTTGACTCTTCAGGGAAGGCAATCTTTTGCCAGTCAGGTCTAGTTCCGATGCTACTATGAAAATCAAAGCCTTTTCTGCTGATGCAACTTAGTTAGCAGATGTGCAGTGATCCATCTTCTTTGGAGTCCCTTATACAGTAGGGTTTGCTGAACTATTGTGTTAGAAACAATTCTAGTAGCCCCGCAGTTCTTGTTGCTTATTCACAGTGATGCCATTCGTCCACTCCCAATACACTTTTACCACAGCAGCACGTGGACAGTTCACAAAACTGCACAGTTTTAAAAAATATTTCTATCATTGGCTCAAAAACCAATTATCATTACTTTTCAAAACTCTGATAGATCGACCCTTTTACCCATTACAGCAATGAGGGAAATGCATGCAGATATCCTATTGCACATATCTACAAAGCCAACTCAAAACAGATGACTTTCTTCATGAGCCACGTGCTGCCAATGTCAAAAGTAGGTAGTAGTCATAATAAAATTGACTTAACTTCGTATTAAGCTGCATTCCATAGCAAAGAGCTTCTGAAAATTGTGTTATTTCCATTCTTAAAAAATACACCAGACATACTTTTTCATAACTAGCTATAATGGTTGAAAAAAGGCATATGTCTATCAAGTTCAGCCAGGATAGAAGAGAGGTTGTGGATTAAAGGAAAGGACAAAGGTAAACCTTAGATTCAGAGGCTTACCTATATTGCCTGGTCAACAATGCAAACAAAATGTATACTCTGCTAATACCTAAGCATAACATTAAATATTAATACAGTATTTATCTACTCTCCTAAACACGTGTATACACATTTCTTTGTGCCTTTTTAAGAGGTTAACATAATATGTGGCCAAAAAGACCCAGCTATTCAAAAATTCCAACTGCGGTAAAAATCTTTCCGTAATCGAAAATCATTTGCATTCTTTTGCCATGTAACCCTAGTTAAAAAGGGTTAACAAAGCCAGTATAATACTTTAAAGAAGTTATAAAGATTTTGACTAGTAATGTGCAACCTGTGAATACAATTCTGCACTCAGTCCTGGCGAGATGGAACCACAGCAGGAAAGTTACAGCTTATAAACCACTGGTTTGGAGCAAAAACAAGAACAAACTTATTACATTTCATACTATGATACAAAATTTACAGTGCTCAAAAATAATACAAGGAACAGAAAAATAAATGGCACCTTAGGATCAAAACAGCCATAGGAATTATTAGCAGAAAACACTAAGACATCTGACTCACATTTGCAGAGTCTTGGTTCTAGAGACCTATTTCATGATTTGATTCTTTGTGTAATGACAATGATTTCGAATTGCTGAACTTGGCTTTATTTATAGAAGTTTCTTTTTCTGGGTTCTAGCTTTGGCAAGGACTTTAGTAAAGCCCAACCATGTAGTCGCTGGTAACAGTAACATGAAGCATATACCAAACATAATACTTTAAAGAGACAGTCACCAATGGATGGCAAAAGTTGACAAATTTAGATGGCAAACATGAATAGATACAAATGGATAATGTGGAGCAATAAACAAGAGCCAATCTTATCTATCTTTCCCTAATTCTATTTTTACTGCTGGCCCGGACACCACTAACCCTCTCTCTCCATGAAAATATCCCTTAAGATAGCCATAAGGGTATGTTCACACGGCTTATTGCAGAGCGCATAGTACGCGGTGCAATACACCGGGTGTTATGGAACCATGCGGTGATCCAAAGCATGGGGGCCGGCCTATGGACATGCATTGTCAGCAGCATGTAAGCGCCGCAAACAATTGACATGTCAATTCTCCCCCCACACGTACAATACGATTGTATTGTACATGCGGGGAGACGACGCATAATCCACAGCTCTCTATGAGAGCTATGAATTACCGTAATTGTGGCACGCATTTCACGTATAAAGTGCAATACATGGTGAAATGCGTGGCAAAATAAGCCGTGTGAACATACCCTAATATACAACTGATCCATACACAAACAGGAGGACTCTAGAACATAGAAGCAACCAAGACTAAACTCACCAATAACCAAATTTTGGCAATCAACTTGGTTTGCTAGAAGATACAGGAAATATTAACTAGGCAAGACTGTACAGTAGAAATAACTAGACAAGAAACTTATATGAACTCACTTACTAGAAGTAGGTAGATAAAACCGGACTAGGTACAGATGTAGCAGAATTAAACAGAACAGATATTGCAACGTGATATCATGGCACAGAGTGTTAGCCCTGCTTTCTCAATGCTTTTCAATTACCGTTGTTTACAGATCAGAGCAGATAACATGAAAATCTGTGATATCACAGTCAAGTTGTACTCTGCTACATCTGTATACAATTATCAGGATATTGGATCATTAAGTACACAATACATAACAAGGCAACTACCGACAATTGCATAGATTACACTATAACCCACACCACTCTGCTAAAACCGGGGCACTTTATAGAGAGCCTTACAAATAGAAACTCCCACTCTAAATGAGCCCTGAATATGCAACATGATCTGTTGATTTGCCCTCATAGATCAGATGTGAAGCATTTGCTATGCGACAGCCCCAAAATTAATTAATAAGAAAGAGAAGTCAAAATAGCGAGAGGTCAGAACACCTTTGGTTTACTTGTTTAAACACTGATGGATTTAGGAGTATGTTACAAAACTCTACTTCTCTGGGAAATGTTATACTTTTTTATCAGCAATTAAGTAAACCTGTTCAAACTAGTCTAATTACATTTTTCATAAGGGCGCTTTCACACAGCGCAGTTTTGGTGCAGTTTTAACTGTGCTCCAATTAAATTGCCTTTATTACCAGCAAGCTTCTTTCAGTTGTCTACATTGTTCAGAAAGGTGTTTCAAGTAAGTAATCAATTACTGTGTGAAGTCTTGTGGATTACACACACACTAATTGATTAATCACTTTCCAAACAGTTTAGGTAAGTGAGCGAAGCTTGCTGGTAATAAAGGCAGTTTAATTGGCGCACAGTTAAAACTGCATCAAAACTGCACCATGAAAGCACTCTAACTCTAATAAACTCTTAAAATAGAAAGCATCTCAAAGCATAATGCTACTTGGGCAAAATGGATTAGCCCAAGCCACCAAAATAATTGATCTTCCTATAATAACATTAAATTGCAGTTTGAATAAATGTTTACAGGCATACTTTGCAAATTGTGTATTTTTGTATATACATAAATTGTTTCCTTTTGTTATTCACATAAATAAATTGAAAAAAAAAAAAATCTTGAAAAGGGCTTAAGAATACTTGACCCCCTAAAGAACCCCACGTCACAGCACGCAGAAGATGAAAGTACGTGCCATGTGGGGATGAACATATTTGTGTAGCAGCCCTAGGTGTCAGGAGGGCCCTGCTCTTCATCCAGAGATAAATCTAATTGCAATACGTTTACGACATTTTTCAAAGATCAGGAACACAGATGGAACATTATGTTTTTATAATATCTAATTAAAAATAAATGGTATGCATCTCAAGCTTTTCCGCTCTCCTCACAATTTTACAACTAAGATTACAAGGATGAGCCTAATGACGGCTGTTTTATATTCCAACATTTGACTTTTATATTGTTTAGCTGACTTTTTAAACATTCTCTGTATATGCGTATAATAACTTTCCTGTCTAGACAAGGATTCACTAATAAAATACATTTTGTAAAATCTATACCATAAATGTCAAATATTTATAATATAAACATTTTTCTACAAATTTGGTTACTGAAAAAATTTTGTGGGAATGATTTCATCATTTTTTTGCTTTCTGGCTCCTCTGAGTTGAATAGGTCCAAAATGTGTGCTGATTAATTTCTTAATACACAGTCAACAACTAAAAGTTGAAGTTAATAACAATAAGCATCTCATGATAATAGCACCTGTCAAGGGGTGGGATAAACGGGGCAGCAAGTGCGTATTCAGTTCTTGAAGTTGATGTGTTGGAAACAAATGAAATGGCAAGCGTAAGGATCTCTAAGCAACTGGGACAAAATACAAATTCTAATTACAACAATTCTGACAACTGGGTCATAACAGTGCCAAAATGGCATGTTTTGAGTTACCAAACTTACCAAAAGTGATAAAAGTGAACTTATGACATGTCTATGGGCACCCAAGGCTCATTGCTTTATAAAACACAGGTACTTAAAGGGATGTGCAAATGCTAACAACTGTCCTTCGCTGAGAAGTGGACACATGAGCATCAGAATTGTAACTCGGTGCAATGAAAAATGTTCTGATTAATCAAATTTTATTTTACTTCATGTGATGGGTCGATGGCCTGTGCACTTAGCTGGGAAGGAGATCAAGGCCACATCAAATAAAATACATGTGTAGTAGCAATAGAGTTATGTAGGTTAAGGGGCCCACTTCTCTCATAACACCATTTTGCTACCATGATATTGCTTTTAAGAAACTAACATAATACATTTCCTAGCTAAAAAAAACAATTTTTGCTTTTAGAGAGATATACATGTGACGGGGGCCTATGTTTTTATACAGAGGCCCTCTGCTGTCTGTGTCCTTCCCTCTTTTGCTGGAAATCCTTTGCAAAAATATGTGTTATCTACCTAAACATTGTTGCAGACCAAGTATACCCTTTTATTGCAATTATATTCCTTAGTGAGGGTTTAAGAAAAAAACATAACAAAAATGGTGCTTTACAGTATCCATTGGTCTGATGAAGGGACCATTGATCTGATGATGGCAGCTGTACTGTGTTGAAATGCATAAGCTCAATAAAAAAAATCCTCTTTGCCATCTAAGAGTCACTGTGGATCCCAGCAATGACCTTTTCCTTTATGCAAAAACCCTTTTAAAAAAAATTGCCTCTTTCTCAAAAGTGTACACCTCTGCACTAAAATATTTTCAGAAATTAATTCCTTTAAAAGGGGACATTTTTTTACTTTAAAAACACGAGAAAAGATATACATAATAGCTAAATGCAGAGACGAGTCAGAAATCCATTCCCAGCAGGAGGCAAAAAACAAAACAAAACAGTACCACACGTGAGAAGTTGCACAGATGCTGAATACTGATGAAAAACCACTCACACACCTATTATTATGAGTATCAGTTGCTTATACGTGACTGCACACAAGCTAAATTATTAACATTAGGACCCTTGCCATTGGTTGCATTTTGTTATATCTGGGCCAAAATATCAATTAATATCTCAGTTGATATTTTTTTTTACATTCTTTTTGCCCTTGGATCTTTTAGAGGAGGGGAAAGGCAGCATTTTTGTGGTGGGCATTTTGGGAAAACCCCGGGACCCGATCGAACCATATAGGTGTCACCAATAGGCTGTAAGCTAACAAGGTGTACTACATGTAGCTGCCTGACTGACACCCAAAAAAAACCCTTTAAGTGCAATTGTAATCTAGCCTCCCCCCCCTATAAAGGAGGTTGTGAGTTTTTGTTTATTCAGTATTTCAGCAAGTAATTCCCTCTGTTTTGTATTGCACTCTTTGCATCTTGTAATGTATTTTTTGGTTGCAGGTATTCATTAAGCAATTGCTTCACTCTGCACCTGTACAAAAATTCCCCTTTTGGGCCGGGGGGTTTTATTGCTTCTTTTCTAGTTCAACGCAATTATTGGGAAGTACTCGCCCCCCCTAATTCGCGCCGTCTTTTCCTAAATAGGGGAGATACGTCCCAATAATTTTGGTAACCCCGTTTCTCATAGAGAACTTAGTTTAGACCCCTCCCTTTCGCGGGCATCGCCCGGGGATGAAGATAGCACCGTGAATAATAATGTCTATGGGGGCCACCCCGCCCCGGCATACAAGTAAATTTCGGGCGAAATACGTCCCCGCAATTACACCATGTGAACATAGCCTTACTGGGAACTGATTTTGTATCTGTCATTGTAGTAGTAAGTATAGCCCTCACCATAATTGTATTGTTTAGAAATAGTTTTGGCAATATGATAAAGGGTTAATGGTGTTGAAGTGGTTTCTAATTTCCCCAGATTTCAATTCGATTATCTGTGATATGTGTAGGAACAAAAAGTCCAATCTGTGAAGTCTCTTTCAGCTTACAGGATTTAATGGTCTGCTGCCAGATACTACGGGACACTTTCAAGGGCCTTGTCAAATCTTGGCCTAAGAAATTTTTTGATGGACCTAAACAGTATTAGGCAGATGTTATATAATGGCAGATGTGGCAGGGCAGCTTCAGAAAGTAAAATTTTTCTGCTACTTGACTGTATGAAGCAGGAAAAATGTTGCTCTGCTATATATTTTGCTATACACCTGCTGGCCAGCATGTGCTTTCAATAGCGCAACGGTCCTGTCTCCTATTACTTTTGTTATATGCTAGGTTTACATACCACTAAATAAGTACTAAGATTTTACTGAATTTGCGGGGCATGTTTCGGACACATTCCTCCTACACTGTAGGCTGGAGAAGAACAGGTGTGACTGAATTATGGAAGTCAGCTACAGAGGACACCGGTACAAATGCTATTGTTTGTGGTGTTGGTTAGTAGGCTCAGACATTGGCTAGTGAGGGATACTAATGTTTAATTAGAGGCTAGATGGCTGAGCTTTGGCTTTTGGTTTCAAATGGTGGGGGGTGCAGGATCTCTCCAAGGAATTTTTTATTCGGTAAGCTTTGAGAGGTTTTCGGAGGGTTAAGAGTTAAAGGGACGGACGTCGGCTGGTGTTATTTATGCTCATGCTCTGACATCACTCTCTGAGACATTCTCAATAGTCTCTGTTCTTAAGTACGAGTCGCATGTAAATAAAGCTGCTTATTAATTTTAAATAATTTCTATATTATTTTGTGACGTTCAAAAGATCCATTCATCTGTTTCTAAATATAAAGTAAACTAATTTTAATGAAACTTGTAAAGAATGTGAAAAAGTATATTAAGCATTTTTATTCACTAATCATGAACTGCTGATTTTGTGAATCTTTGAAAATGTTATCTAATTCAATTGTGCCTTGATTAATTTGCCCACGAATGAACAATGAATGTTTATGTTGAGTAATATAACAGCATTTTCAACACTTCATAAAATTCAAATCTAGCTGCTTGGTTTCTCTGAATTGTTAAGTTCAGGATGACCTTAAGCCCATTTACCCTATAATAACTGCCAATTCGCCTTTTTACAGCAGTCACAAAGGGGCCTTATTCTACAGCACTGTCTTCATACTACACTGTAGAATAACCCCTGCATAAGTATTCTCTGCCGTCCTGGAGTAGTTTATAACTAAAATAGCTTTGCTGCTGATGATATGCGTGGAAACTCATACATTTTATCCTCTCCACCCTGTAGGCTTTTGGGAACTGGAAAGGACTCAAGGGTTGTCCTGCCACCTAGTCTGTTTAATGATTTCTTTTATGTGCTTAGTTTGCAAAAAAAAAAAAAAAAAAGAAAAACATTGGCAGTCAGGAAGAAAATACCAGGATTTGAATGCAGCCCTGATGGAATGGTACTTAAAGGGGTTGTGCGGTTTGGACAATCCATATTTGTTAGAAAGGTCATAGAGTGCCCCCCTCTGTGGAAACCCCCAGTGATCAGCTATAATCTACAGATAACAGTAAGTATTTATATTCCCTATAGTGGCACTTCAAGAGATTTGTTTGCACTGATACTGATTTGTCTTTGAAGCCCAATAGTGGCACCACACAGAAAATTAATGGGCTTGTCCAGTTAAATATTGGAGTGGGTTGTCTGGGGCCCACCAGTGAATTTAATTCTTGGGGCCTACTCTACAGCTACTGTGCATGACTCCACATATTTTACATGACTCTTGCTTTCTGCCTTGTTTTTTATCTGCCTTTCTTCCTGAAAAGCAGCCCAAGGCCTCCTAATCTTAGTGGCCCACTTTGCCCATGGGCCCATCTTGCCCAGGGGCCCACCTGCTTCTATGTGGTCCAGTCCCAGCTGGTTTCAGTTTATTTAAAAAATAAATAAAAATGTACTGGTGCCTCATAAAATGTGAAAAAAGCCTATACTCATCTTCCTCCTCCACTCTGTTCTGTCTTTACAGTTGTTTACTTTATTTCTTCTTCCAAACTGGACATCACTGCTGCAGCCACTGTATGACTGGGTGGTGATCATGTGCCACTACCTAATAGAAATTAACAGCTCCAAGCGATGATGTAATGAAGTGGAATGTATCCATATAATACTGGTATACTGTCTGCTTGTACTCCACGACTTGGCGTTTGGAAAACTAGATGCCTTTGGAGCCTATACATTGGGACTTTCAGACTGGCTGCTATAATCTATGAATTTGGAGAAACGCAAGTAGCATGTTTTCATGCACATTACGTTACATGTTTCAAAGAGATGTGTTGTTAATAAAGAGGACTTTTATAAAGAAATTATGACCCTTGCTAAATATATATGAAGGATGAAGTGGAATGTAATCACTACAGCCAATCAGCACCTGCCACAGTGACCTTCTGTTCAGAAGAAGAGAGTGAAGAGAAGACCGTGGAGACTGAAATGGAAGTAAAGAAGAAGGTCATTATAGGTTTTTTCTTATTTTACTGGGTAACTGCACCTTGTTATTTCATTTTAAAAAAGCTCAACAAATCAACAGGTTGTCTATGTAATGCAGGGCAGGACAGGTCATCCGGGGTGAAAGATTTCCTATATAACTTAGGAGAAGAATGGAAAATCTTGAACAGGGAGCTTTTTTAACTCACAGTGCTCTAAAATGTATATGAAAATGGGTTTTCTAAATGAGACAACCCCTTTAAAGGAGTCAAATGTACGGTGGACTATGAGGTACATTAATAGGCTAAGTCTATACATGCTACATCTCCCAGCATCAATCCCTTTTCTCTGCAAAATTTTTAAAAAAACAAAGATTTTTTTTTGTTACTACAGTGAAAGGAACAATATCACAAACAATCTACATCTTTTAAAAGCTGTCAACACCAAATAATTCTAACAATTTTTATTTTTAACATGACTATGTTTAGTCCTCATCATACCTTCAATTACAATCCATTGTGACAGCATAGGTGTTTGTCTGAGAAATATGTGTGACAAGATTACACAATAGAATGCATATTCTTAGGAATAATCATATTTTTAGAGCAATCATTTTGACCGAAAATCATTGCCTTTGTAAGAAAGAAATTGTTATATATTAGTATCTCAAGTTACATTTTAAATAAAATTCTGTCCAAAACTCCTAAATAAGACATTTACAATAAAAGATAAGTATTGTATGGAAACTGCTCAATTTAAAGAATAGTTAGAAAAAAAACATAGTCTGAAGATGATAAACTTCTTGTTTTTAACATAAAATCTTTATTAAATTGAGAATTTGTACAAATTCAGTGAAATACCTGTCATACAGATATAGCATGCTATTACTGATATGGGTTTTATGGTAGGAGGGAGCCCAAACTCTGAACTGCTTCCCCTACTCATGTGCTTTCTTAGCTGTTAACTTTGTCCACCACTATGGGAGCTTGCTGCATATAGATTTTGAGAGATTCTATTGTGTTCACCACTAGCTGTGTAAACCTACATATATCCCCCTACTAACACTTTACATGCTGGATGTGAGGTCTGTGTGGTTAAAAGCCTAGAGTTGCTCTACATGCTTTCTACACTTGTACAAAGCCTAAGTGGTTTTGTCAAGTTGATGATTTAAGGGAAAATATTATAATTGGTTCTATCATTATATTCTTATCTAGCTTATCAGATATTTTGTGTTTAAACTGCTTTTTATTACATTATTATATCCATTATTATATCCTTATCTAAGTTCATCAGATATTTTCACCCTTCTTTGCTTAGAACTGCTACTGCTCGCGAGAAGACAAGAGGCCTTTAAAAAGTTCCTGGAGGATACAGAAAGGAATGTTCGTTTCAGAAGTGCCTAGCAACATTGGTAGATGCAAATAAGGAGACGGGTTTTGAGGTCTCACAATTCTGCCTAGAAACAGCCAATTCCAAGATAGAATATCATGTGATTCAAGTATATCGACACTTACTTGCTGTGATTAAATCAGATTTATGCTCACCACCCGTTGGTGTTATTTCTAGCTCTTGTGGCTTTTAAGTGTAAAACCCTATTTGGACGGAGACATCTAATTGGATAAGAGTAGAAAGAAAAGACAATTCTATGCCTAATTTCTTATCTTAACAGTTTTCCCCCTCAAATTCCCTAGTGTGTGCCTTTTTCCTTTTCTGTATTTGTATTAGATCCCAATCACATCACATGTATGGTCTCCATCTTAGGTATCCGTTGAATTACCTTTTTCAGGGATTAAGGTACTCAAAAAGACCCAACTATGGTGATGGCCTTAGCTGCCCAGATCAAATTTACAATCTCCTCATCCCTCTTACTATACCCAAAATGAGACCGGGGAGCGGAGTCTATAGTGACAGAAGTATTTTGAGGGATTTATTTGATATTCAGTAGCACCAAGAGCTAGGCAAACTGTAAAGCAGCACAATAGTAGGAGAGGTTTCCATAACTTTAAAAGGGGTTTTCCAACAGTAGAAAATGCTCATTAGTCTGTCGGAGCAGAGAAAAATTTACTTCCTAGATGCTGTTGTTTTGCTGCCACAGCCATCCCAGCTGTCTCACTGAAATGCCCAGTAGACTTGGTTTTACAATACATACCACCTTCTTTGCCTGGGTTTCCCTTTCGCTTTACTTTGGG
>JAODAL010016397.1:0-80797 GCA_025379985.1 Phyllomedusa bahiana
ACATCACTTTCAATTTTTTTTAATAATTTAAGTCCTGCAGTTTTCACTTTGGCCACAAGTGTAAAGTGTAAATTCGCAGACAATCAATTGATAATATGGGGATACAATATTCAGAGAACGGAGCAACAAATAACCCATTAAAAGTTAACGTTTATTCTACATCAATAATAAAAAAAACAAAAACAAAATCCACTAGAAGATAGGTCATAAATTTGAATATCACTCGCCCAACTGCAATCATATCATATACTTCTGAATTTGTGTCTACTATTATTTTTATTTTTTTGCTTTATCTGCCCACTGACGTTATTAAACTAGTGAAGGGTGACTTTTTAGGGTTTATTGGGGCTAAATAGTGGGGTCGCCCTTTTCGG
This sequence comes from Phyllomedusa bahiana, assembly GCA_025379985.1. Taxonomy (NCBI): domain Eukaryota; kingdom Metazoa; phylum Chordata; class Amphibia; order Anura; family Hylidae; genus Phyllomedusa; species Phyllomedusa bahiana. Next base: position 375 of record JAODAL010016397.1, read on the forward strand.
GGTGGGCTACCTGCAGAGGGATGTAGTAGGGACTACCCAGGGATAGAGAGTGTTTTCCATATAAAAATACAATTTTTTGTGTCTCTGCTGTTTATCCTTCCTTGATGGGGAAATTCCCCATTCAGGAAACAGGATTTGGTGAAGTTACTCAACCTTGTGATACCAGCTAAGCCCTTCAGCATTGCAGTTAGGCGAGTGATAGGTCATAAATATGAATATCTTACAGTGGATATTGTCTTTTTGATTATTGATATAGAATAAACATTACGTTTTAATGGGATATTTGTTGCTCCGTTCTGTGAAGTTTGTAAAATATCCTCCAATGTCATGTTATGTAGAGTTTGCAGTGATCGGGTTTGACCTGCTATTTAGTTTTTATACTAGATGTCACTTTATATATTTTAGATGGGATTTGAAATACCTATTTCCTACTCCACTATGAATTTATTATGAATGCCAGGAGGACCGAGACCTAACAGAAGGAGAGTAGGTAGAGTAGACTCAGATCACCAATGCACTTTTCATTAGCATCTACTTTTGAAGTCCTATTTATAGACGCCTTCTTCCAGACATGAAACAAAAATGAAAGCACTGGGTGGTAAATGAAGCAGCTGTCATTAAAATTAGAGCTGAAGAAGACTTTTATAGATAAACTTCATAATGAATTCTACCTTTGTCAAATAGTCGTTGAATTGCATTGACTTAGTCTTTCAAGTTAGCTGACTAAAGAGGACTAGATTGTAGAAGTAGATCTTCTTTAAAGAGGACCTATCACCCTCAGAGAAATCTCATGAAGTAACAGAAGACTAAAATACTAACACTTTCTCAAATATGCTTCATTAGGAAAATCAGTGTTTCACCTGTAATTCTATTTTTTTTTCAAGTTCTGGCCCTTTAAGACCGCTCTGAAGTCGGCACATGACAGCTTGATGTATGACTAAGTTGACCGTTGTATCAAATCTCCGGCTTCTGAGCTGGGAGAGCCCACTGTGCAGAGGGGAGCTTGTAAGTCTACATCATGTGCACACCAGCAGCAGTGTGATATAGATGCCTGTGTGTTATGGATGAGGTAAACTCTGTCACACTATGTCCTCAGTGTGCTGTGCCTGCTGCACTGTATGTAGTGAAAGACTGTTTACCCTGTACAAGCAGCTATATCCTCAGCTCCCCCTGCACAATTGGTATCTCTCAACAGAATGATGAGATTCTCCTGAGTTACAAAGTGAAAGTCAAACCTGTTGTCCTGTAAAACTGAGGGAAATCTTCTTATTGGCTAATATCATGTATTTGAGAAGTGTCTCATAATTTCATCTATCAATTTTTGTGTGTTTGTGTGGAGGTGATAGGTACTCTTTAAGCCTTACAATTTTGACTTCACTTTTCACATGCAACTGTTCTGTCACATTGTACCTATTCTTTACACCTTGTATTAAGTGAGCCTCTTATCTAGGTCTCCATTCTTTTTCTCAGTCTCATTGTTCGCTCATTGCAGCTACATCCATTTTAGGGTATTAGATGAAGCAACCTCTTGGTCCTTGTTGTCAGTTCTCCATGTTTACCTCAATTAGGCAGGTTGTGTTGCTATGTATTTGCATGGTCTAATGTCATCATCTGGGTGTAGGTTTATCTGCTCAGGTCTTGCTGTTCTTTCCTGAGGTTCATTGGTTTCTTTGGAAATGTTGGTGATTAATGAGCTACCGATATGTAGTTGCCTTGAACCAGCTGGTGTTATGATATAATAGAGGGATCTATTGTTGCTATTGCTACCCCCTAATGAAGCCAGGCAGGGAAATGTACGTGGGTTCCTGTTGGGTTTGTAGACTTAAATTTATTCTACTATAATTATGGTTCATACTACACATGTGTATTTGCTGATATTGCTTGTAAATAAATGAGTATACTTTATTTCATCTTAATATTAGTTATAATTACATTCATTATGCATACATCTTGTTTGTGGTAGTGTCCCATAGTGCTGAAAAGGACGGAACCTCAAAGGGGCTCTACATCCTTGTGGGGTCTCCAAATTATCTTAGAGTGATAAAGGTGCAAACATGCCTCGAACAGATCCTTAGTTCAAGCTTTTCTTTGTTAGTATTTATTCATTTTTTTAGTTTGATGTAATTTTTGTTTTGTCCCTTTTTAGTTTGTTAAACTTGAGGAGCCTCATCTGCTGCTGAAAGACATGTCCATAAAAGATGTAGTTATTGCTAAAGTTTCAGAATTTATTCCAAACCTCTTTGTCACTTTCTTTCCTTAAAGGGGTTTTGCCACAATCTCATTTCATGCCTCCAGCTCTTCAGCTCTGTGTGCTCAGAAGGGGGCGTGTGTGATCTGTTTGATTTGCAGATCATGTGACCCAGCAGGATGACATCACCAGGCCTTTCCTCTCTGTAGTCACAGAAAGGTCTGTTTATGTATAGAATTATAAGTAGCTACAATGTAGCTCAGAGGTAACATTTTTGCTTTACAGCACAAGGGTCCTTGGTTCAAATCCCTGCAGGAACTTAACCTGTGGATTTTTTTTCATCTTTAAAATGCACAGATCTGATTGTGGCTTCTTTTTTATTTATCTGCACTGTTTGACTAATTACTAAGGAGCACAGAGGACGGGAGTAGAATGACAGCACCTGGGGTTTGAACACTCAGTAGCTACCTGAGAAGAGAGGTGATGTCTGAGCATGTGCGACCAGGACTGAGGAGCTCTCAACGCTTGTCGTACCCCCTGGAGACGAGCTGTAAACAATGGATCACTAAAGGAGCAGCTAAAACAAAAACGGTGCAGAATTTTTAATAATGAACGGTGACAATGTTTAATTTACAAACTTCCCGCGTCAATTTTACTTTGTGGCAAAACCCCTTTAAGCATCATTTAGAAAATAATAAACCACCTTTCACAATCTGAAATCCATAGTGAAAGCCTTATTACCTGCACGAACAGATAGAATGTATGTTCTGCATGATTCATTCCATTTTGCAAGCTTGACCTTTTTCAATAATTATTTTGGTTACATGACTTTTTTATTCACATAAATAATGTCTGTATAATGTGTAATGACAGAAGATGAGAGAAAATCCGAGCAGATCACGATAAAGGAATTGCCTTTAGGACAGTTTGCTGTTATCTTTTCCGTGTTGTCTGTTTGGGGGGGAAAAAAACAGTGTGTCAAATTGGCTGACCACTATTAACCTCCGGGAAAAACACTTGTTTGCCCAGTGTGGTTGCTACCGGAGGCATCAAGTCTTGGAAATGTACCCATGTTTTGTTTTCTTTTTTTATGAAAAATTCATTGCTTTGGATAAAGACCACATGTATCGCTTACACATGCCGAGATTCTTCATGTACCTTATTTATCTCATTCTAATCTAACTTCTGCAGATTTGTTTTCATCTCTTATGTATAGAGGTATACAAATAGCTACAGTATTCCTTATGCGTTATGGGTAATATTTTGTTATAATTATTCAGGCTTTTTTAAAAATATTGTAAGACATCTGAGAATTGACAACAATAAAACCGATAGGGAGAAATTTGAAGTATTATTGGTAAATGAAGCTTAACTTAAAGGGGATGTATCTCTTCATCAGTTCGTCTGTTTTTTGTACTTTCAGTTTCTCAGCTCCTTAAATCTAGGGGCGTTTCTTCCCCTCCCAGCTGGGTGTTTCTTAACTGCAGGGGGATGACATCACCCCCCCCTTCACTGTTCGTGCTCACTCCCGAGTCAGTGTGTTTGTTTGAGATCAGTGGGAGGGGTTAGCACATCCCTGCTCTCCCCCCCCTCTCTGTCTGAGTCCACATGTCACTGTGTGGTTCCTCTCCCTATGTCTTATTTTGTAAGAGCTGTTTGTTTACATAGCACAGCCCTGCATTCAGTCTAGACAGTCTTCTATGAACTCAGAGCACAGATCTCTTCTCCTCTCAAAGCTGTAGGTTTGTTACAGTTGTATCCAGTCTTCTATGAACTCATCCAGAGCAGCACAAATCTGTCTCCCTTCTATGTTTATACGCAGCAGCATTAGGCACCGAACACAATTCTGCTGTTTTCTGATTGTAGAAGCAGCTGCAGTGTTATTGTGTTTCTTCTGGCTTTGCAGAGTGAAATGTTGCCAGACCGTTATTCTGAGTGAGAGAGGCAGGAATGCACGCTCCTGTGAATACGACCAGGGGCCAGACAGAATGTAAATTAGTAGAGCCGTCACCCAATGAAATGAAAGGAGGTGGGATCCGACCAGCACTGGGAAACAGCGTTTACAGAAAACGAAGATAATGGAGACAGTGAAAACAAGACAGCTTTGTAAATGACATCCAATTGCAAAGTACTGTCCCTTTGTTCTGAAGACCTTTTAATGTCATGAAAAAACCCCTTTAAGGTAAGCCGAGATCTCACCCACCCAGTAGGAAAGCACAGAGTAAGCAGAAATTCAAGGTGTTTTCTCGCCACATTAATTGGGTTTGAACATGTAGTCCAAGATAAATAAAGATGATTACCAAATATATTGCTGTTCTGATTTTGCTTCCTTTCAGAGTTAGAGCAGTTCTTATTTCCTGCTTGTGTACTCAAGCTTCTCTGGGTTACTCTATAACTGATGTGTCTTATCAGCAGCATTGGTGCTTGTTTCGGTTTCTTACTGACAAACTTTTGCCCTTTAGAGCTCTTTTGCATTCTGCCCTGCTGTGAAAACCCCTCCATCACCAATATCCATCTGTCTTATTTAGTTAGGAATAGCAGAGCGTGTCAGTCACTGCTGTAGGACTGCCCACAGCCTGTACTGGAAGTGGGAGCCGGATGCTGTATAACTGACCACAGCCTGAACAGGAAGTGGGAGCTTGAATCTGCAGAACTGCCCACAGCCTGAATAGGAAGTGGGAGGCTGAAGCTGTAGAACCGTCCACCGCCTGAACAGGAAGTGGGAGCCTGAAACTGTAGAACTGCCCACAGCCTGAACAGGAAGTGGGAGCCTGGAGCTGTAGAACTGCCCACAGCCTGAACAGGAAGTGGAAGCCTGAGCTGTATAACTGCCCAGAGCCTGAACAGGAAGTGGGAGCTTGAAGCTGTAGAACTGCCCACAGCCTGAACAGGAAGTGGGAGCCTGGAGCTGAAAAACCGCCCATAGACTGAACAAGAAGTGGAGATAACCACACACTCTCAATGTGTATCATAACATGTCCTTAGACATGAGTAGGCAAAGTGCAAAGAGGATTAAAACATGCATTGTCTCATATTTTATTTTTTTAACTATCACTTTTGGTCATTTAGCTTGATACGGAGCTCGTGTGCCTGACATTTTGCTTTAAGCTAAAATTAATGTTCTTCTTAAACCAAGAAAAACTCTTGATTTTTTTCAGTGAAATATCATCCGATTTCTTTAAATTGTTTTGTTAAATATTCTTTCCAAATTATTAGCCTCTAGAGTGAATCAGTTACTTTAATTTCTGATAGCATCAGACCAAGTGGGTTTAATTAAGGGAAGTCTGATAACATTAAGACAAATAGCGAACATATCCTCTTCTTTGCTTGTGCTCTTATCTCAAAGACAAAGCGTTCAACAGGGTCAACTGGAAATTTCTGGAGGCAGTTTAAGATAAATTTCGCTTTTAATCATTTTTCAAGACACTATTGTCTCTCTCTAGACAAAACCATTAGACATTGCTTCTCTGGTTTGTTATATCAGGAACCTTTTTTATAAGCAGAGATGCTGTTTCCTTAGTTTTTATTCTTTATTATTGGGAGAAGTTCTTAGTTTAGCAAATGGCTCAGTACAAAGGTTTCTGGTTAAAAATACTAAAGGCAGAATAGGGCCTTTGATGATGATCTTGTGATCTGACGGTTTCACTTGTCTTTTATTGGTTAGATTATGTAGATTTTTTTTAATGTGTTCTAATGGGTTTTATTATAAATAAAAAAAAAAACTCCATATTTGTTCCTAAATATCTACAATCTTTTATCTCAAAATGTAATTTTACTTGAGCGAGATCAGCTTGACCATACCTGAGAGTCAAATAACCTCGCTACCGTCTCGGGAAGTACGTACATTACCCAAATTAAGGAGGTAATAGGTAGGATGGAAAATGAGTTCCAATAATCACGAATTTCAAGCGTTAAAGGGGTTTTGCCAAGAAGTGATTTCCTCAGCTAACAGGCTGATCTGTCCTCTTGAGCCTCGAGAAAAGGGGCGTTTTGTTTCTGTGTTTAAAAAAACAAGTACCTCTTCTGTGATGTCATCACTTCACCTCCCATGCACATTCCTGATACTCAGTCTCTATAGTTGAGTAACCATTGTTTGGCTTATTGACAGAGGAGAACTGTATTGTGCACAAGTTCTACAGGTTTTGTTTTCTCCCTCTTATCTGCTCATCAGAGAAGATGAGCTCCGAGGAGGCATCGTTCTTTGATTTGTTCAGAAACTGCTGAACGGGGGGTGGGGGGGGTGGAGGGTAGGGCTGAGCAGGGAGTCAGGGAGCATCTGCATGTTTACTCAGATAACTACATTACTACCAGTGGATTCACTGTATAGCAGACACAGGATCTTTTCTCCCCAGTCCCTTCAAAGCTGATTCATGTTCCCTGCCAACAGTTAAGAAGTGCAAACAATGCAAGCCAGATCAGCTCCTGTCAGCTCCTGGTCGTATCTAATGTAAACTGTCAGGAAACTAAGGGCATCTTAGGCTGTAGCTCTCACAGACTTCACTTTTTTAATGACCTATCTTTAGAAAAGTGATTAAATACCCATTTTGGAGGATCCCACGTCAACATTAGATGGCGGCAAAACCCCTTTAATACTAATGTATAATGTTTTTACACAGATGTTTATGTATGTGTGTATATAGTACAGAGATATGAGTTTCTTTGTGGTGAATCAGCTGATCCCACAGGTTTTCTAGGGGGCTCATATCTAGAGAAAGTTGAGGTCCCCCAGTCTCCAAAAGCCGCTGCCTGATGATGTGACCATGATGAGCTGGAGCATTGTCCTCCATGAAGATGAGATGAGCCCTGTGTTGTTCATGCAGAGGCAAAACGACTGGATGAATGGTGTTATTTCAGTAGTAGAGGCGTCACTGTACCAGTCAAACAGTCGAGAACAGTTCTGTATTGACTAGACAAACGTGTCCACACTGAAACACCACCACCACCAAAGGTTCATCTGGTGGCAACAGTGTCTGATGTATAGCGCTCTACTTGACAAATCCAGCAATATTGGCAGCCATCATTTCTGCCCAGAGTAATTCCCTGGCCTATGCAAGATGATGATGTCTATGCCTGGTGGTCCTCTTGCCAGTTATCTAGCACGCAGACCATGCTGATGTATATGGTTACAAATGGTCTGATGTGACACTCGGTGCCTTTCTCCTCCCTTAAATGTGCCTGGAGTTGTGCGTCATTCATTAGCTGGCTCTGAAGGTCATCAGTGTGTGATGGAGCCAAATGATGTCCACTTCTTTGACTTTCTGTGACTCCTCCAGTCTCTCTCTATCTCTGATACAACCTTCTGATTACACTGTGACACTCAAAGCTCAGTTGCTACTTCCGTCTGTAAGCCTCCTGCTTGAAGCCTGACAATTCAATGGCGAGGAACTGCTGACCCATTGTAAGGTGTTGTCCTGGTCTTGTGGTGTCACAATGGGAACAGCAGGATGAGGAGGACAGTTTAAATCCTAATTCAAACTGATCCCCTTAATTTATTGGGTGATTCATGGATCAAACACCTGTTGGGAATTTAGCCATTAAAGGGGTTTTGCTCATTTCATACCCCCTGCATCCAGCTCTTCAGCTCTATGTGCTCAGAAGGGAGCGTGTATGTTTTGTTTGAATTGCATATCATGTGACCCAGCAGGATGACATCACCAGGCGTTTCCTCTCTGTAGTCAAAGAAAGGTCTGTTTATGTATAGAGTTTTAAGTAGCTACACTGTAGCTCAGAGGTAACATTTTTGTGTTACAGCACAAGGTTCCTTGGTTCAAATACCTGCTTAATCTTAACCTGTGGATTTTTTTTTTCTTTATCAATGCACAGACCCCATGGAGGTTTCTTTTTTTATTTATTTGCACTGTTTGACTTATTACTAACTAGTCCAAAGAGGGATTTGAGTGACGCACTAGGGTTTGAACAGTCGTTAGCTACCTGAGAAGAGAGGTGATTTTCTGAGCATGTGCGACCAGGACTGAGGAGCTCACAGCCCTGGTCGTATCCCCTGGAGACAAACTGTAAACAATGGGTCACTAAGGGAGTAGCTAAAACAAACATGCTGCCGGATTTTTAATAATAATGAAGGGAGAAACTGGTTATGTCATTTTCAAACTTCCCACGTCAATTTTACTTGGTGGCAAAATCCCTTTAAGCTCCTTGTTGGAGATCAGCAAGTTGTGCAAAAAGTACTGAAACAATGAACAGTTGGACAAGTGCTTCTAAAGGGAAGAGATGGGCTCATATAATTGAGTGATTAAAAAAAAAAAAATTAAGAAATTTCATGTTCATGTTGAAATTTCAACTAAAAGAGAAATATCCTTAACTTTTTGTGAGCAGTGTTGTGTGTACATAAGCCAACCAAAAGCATAAAAGAGGAGAAAGGAAGGTTTCATACACAAGTAGCACCTGATGTGTTTATAGGTCTATATTTGTGTATGCCAAATATACAGTATATAATACAGCCAGCCAAGGTAAAGCATAAAGAAGAGAATAGTCTTGATATACAAGATGCACCAATCACGTAGCATGCACCACGGTGGTGATTTGGCGCACGTTCTGCCTGGTCTGGTTTTATGCTGTCTAAATGAAAATCTGTATTAATAAAGCTGCCTCCTTTGTTTATGATTATGATTTTTTGGGAATCCCATTTGACAGCCGCCATCCTTTATCATCTTTTGTGCCGAGAGCAGCTTCCCTTTTATAACCTGGCATGGAACAAGTGCATTTTTATTGCCAATAATTTCCTACTGATCAACAACGAGTCGCCACAAAGAGTCTGCTCCAGTCGTAGCTTTTATGTTGTTTTGCTTGGATTTCATAAAACTTTTAGATTAATTTTAGAAGAAACCAGATTTTCCATGCAAAATAACGTTCCACTTTTCAGTGCTTTCGCCAATGCATAAGAGGCGCTTTTCCGCTTTATCTGCTGCTCTGCAGTAATTGATGACAAGATAAGGAAAGATATAAGGCACAATTGTGAGCAGCGATGCCGAACATAATGTGATACATTCTCGCGCTGTAACAAGATCTCTAGTACTTTTCTGTAGTTCGGGAAAAGATGAAAAATAACATTATATTAAAATGCTGATTTTGACTTTTGGTTTCTGACAGGGCAATCTGTAAAACGTGTATTCCGGTCTTTTCAGTGGAAATATACACACAGTAAAGATGATAGTTACACTGTGATCGAGAGCGCGGAACAGCCCTTTTAGGCTCTGTTGACATCTCCGCTATTAAAATGGAAACCATGATGGCGTTGATGCTTGGGCTAGATTCACAAGTTTTTGTTGTAGTTTAGTTGTTAGTTGCAAGGGTTGTCCACATCTTTTTTAACTTCATTATATTCGCTTCTGTCTTCCCTTCGGTTTCAGCACTGCAGTTACTGATTGGCTGTAGTTGTCGGGTGTATTGCTTTACATCACTGTTGGTGAGGGAAGGGCTCCTAATGTTGACATAAGTGGTGCAGCAGTAACGTTATGACTAGTGATGAGCGAACAGTAAAATGTTCAAGTCGAGCTTTGAGAAGTTTGGTTCAAGTCCAACTCAAATTTCGAACTTAAAGTCAATGGGAGAAGATTGGTAGTGTATGTAATTCACCTATCGCGGCACATAGCATATCATTGGTAGTGTATGTAATTCGTCCATCGCAGCACATAGCATATCATTGGTAGTGTATGTACTGCGCCCATCGCGGCACATAGCATATCATTGGTAGTGTATGTAATGCTCCCATCGTGGCACATAGCATATCATTGGTAGTGTATGTAATCTGTCCATCGCAGCACAAAGCATATTATTGGTAGTGTATGTAATTCTCCCATCGCGGCACTAGAAATTTCATTGGTAGTGTATGTAATTCGCCCATCGCTGCACATAGCATATCATTGGTAGTGTATGTAATTCGTCCATCGCGGCACATAGCTTATCATTGGTAGTGTATGTAATTCGTCCATCGCGGCACATAGCATATCATTTGTAGTGTATGTAATTCGCCCATCGCGGCACATAGCATAGCATTGGTAGTGCATGTAATTTGCCCATCATGGCACATAGCATATCATTGGAAGTGTATGTAATTCACCCATCGCGGCACATAGCATATTATTGGTAGTATGTAACTCACCCATCGTGGCACATAGCTAGAGATGGGCGAATTTCCCGAAATCAGTTTCGTTCACTTCGCCGAATTTCTCAGCAAAAAATAACTTCGTTCCGAATTACTTCGGGACGAATCACGTTAAAAAACAGCTATTTCCAGGCTGCACAGAGCCTGCAGGGTGCTGTAGAACGTTGTGCCATTCTTAAATATGCAGAGGGGCTTGGTTTGGTTTCATACACTGTTGTGTTTTAGTATGACACGCACATGACTGCGCCGCTCTTAGAATCGCTTCACTATAAAATTCCCTGGGCACTTAAGAGGGCAAAAACTGACCCAAAAAAATCAAGCGGGAATGTAGCCTGATAAAGTCATGCGAGCGACAGCTAGAAAAAAACAAGCTGAGAGCTCAGGTGGCAACATCAGTGACAGAGTGTGGAGGTGACGGCGGCAGCCACAGCAGCATGAGGTCAGAGAGTGGCACAATGACACAGTGTGTAGGTCACGGAAGCAGCCACAGCAGCAGCATGAGGTCAGACAGTGGCACCATGACTCAGTGTGTAGGTCACGGCATCAGCAGCTTGAGGTGGCACAATGACATTCTGGAGGTGGCAAAAACAGGAGTAGGCCACAGAGTGGGACAATGACGTGTGTAGGTCATGGCAGCAGCCACAGCAGAAGCAGGAGGTCAGACAGTAGCACAATGACAAAGTGTGTAGGTCACGGCAGCAGCCACAGCAGCAGCATGAGGTCAGACGTGGCACAATGACACAGTGTGTGGTCCGGGGACGCAGCATGAGGGCGGCGTGGCACAAGACTTCTGGGGGTGGCAAAAAAAAGGAGTAGGCCACAGGTTTGGGGCAATGATCAGTTGTAGGTACGGCGAAACCCCAGCAGAGCTGAGGTAGACGTGGCACAATGACTTCTGGAAAGGGGGGGGGGGAAAAAAAAAGGGTAGGCCAAGAGTGGGGCAAAGACACGTGTGTGGTCCGGCAGCGCCATAAAACAGCTGAGGTAAAGGGAGGCACAATGACCAGTGTTAGTTATGGCGCAGCCAATAGCGATGGGTCGACAGTAGCCAAGACACGTTGGAGGGACGGCAGCAGCCACGAGCAGCATGAGGTCAACAGTTGCACAAGACAGTGTGTGTAGGTAGGCACAGCCACGCGCACATGAGGGCAACAGGGCACAATGAACCCGTGTGTAGGGCCGGCAGCAGCAGCATGAGGTTTGACAGGGCAAATTCCAGTGTGAGGGCCCGGGAAGCCACAGGGCATGAGGGCAGACAGGGGCCAATGACAAGGGTGTGTAGTTCACGGGGGAGCAGCAGAGGGAGGGGCAGGGGCACAATACCGTGGTTTTTTGGGGGCACATCGGCCCGCATGAGGTCAGACAGTGGCAAAATGACACAGTGTGTAGGTCACGGCAGTGGCACAATGACTTTCTGGAAGTGGCAAAAACAGGAGTGGGCCACAGAGTGGGACAATGACACAGTGTGTAGGTCACGGCAGCAGCCACAGCAGCAGCATGAGGTCGACAGTGGCACAATGACATTCTGGAGGTGGAAAAAAACAGGAGTAGGCCACAAAGTGGGCCCAATGACACAGTGTGTAGGTCACGGCAGCAGCCACAGCAGCAGCATGAGGTCAGACAGTGGCACAATGACATTCTGGAGGTGGCAAAAACAGGAGTAGGCCACAGTGTGGGACAATGACACGTGTGTAGGTCACGGCAGCAGCGCATGAGGTCAGACAGGGCAAATGACATTTGGAGGTGGCAAAAACGGAGTGCCGAGTGGCAAAATGACACAGTGTGGAGGTGGGTGGCAATACCAGTCCCTGGTAAAGATGGTTGTTGTCAGATGGAGAAACTGGCAGCAGATGTGTGGCATCAGGAGGGTGGCGGCATCAGAATAGTGGCTGAGGCAGCTAGTTTGAACCCAGACTCATTTCTCAAAGTTTGGGTGAGGGTTCATGGCTGATGTGTCTGACGCCTAAGGCATTGGTGTGTGAAATCCTGGCCGATCCACGCCTGATTCATCTTGACAAAGGTCAGTCGTTCCATTTCCCCTGGACAAGCGGGTTCTCCTTGGGCTAACGATGGCCCCCGCCGCACTGAACACCCGCTTGATGCCACACTAGTGGCCGGGCAGGACAGCTTCTCCACTGCAAACTCGGCAAGTTGCGGCCAGACACCACGTTTGGCTGCCCAGTAGTCCAGCGGATCTTCTAACTGGGGTGGCAGAGTGCTGTCCAAGTAGGCACCACCTGTTGGTTCAGGACTGCTCCAGGTCCTGCTGCTGCTGCTGGCGACTACCCTCCTCACTAGGCAGGTGAAGGAAGCTGCTCATCTGTGACTCCAAGACTTAGGTTACAATTGCTGATGAGCTGTACTGCTCCTGTTCACGAAGCAACACCCCCCCCCCACCTTCCCCAGCAACCGCGCAGTAGTACGTGAGCGCTGAGAACCCCCCGGTCAGCCGTCAAGGATGGAGCGATGCAGGCACATAGGCAGCGGACTAACTGATTACGGAGGTATTTCCCTATAGTATTTTGAGTTTGGTCCTCCCTCTCAATACTGGAAAAAGTGCTCCCATTTTGGACCGGTAGCGGAGGGTTCCAATAGGGTGGAGAGCCTAAAGTCATACCTCTGCGGATGCTGAACAATTCGGCCGGTCACTACCAGCAAATAAGCATCTGCACAATTGACTCCGAGGGGCCCCTGCCTCCATTTGCCCCCCCCACCACACATGAGTTGGGGGGGGGGTACCCCCTCACCACCCACTGATTCTGCATCGGTGCTGGGGGTCATCTTGCCTCGACTTCCTTATCTCCATCCACCTCCTCCAGCTGCTCCCTGAATCCTCCTTCTCTTGTCACTTGGTAGAAAATCCAATCATTTCACCAGAACAATGCTCTGCTCCAATGTCCCTCCTCCTCCTCCTCCATATCGTCCCACTCGGACTCATGTGCCATGGAATGGTAGTTTTGCCACGTCTCCATTCCCTCCCAGAACTGATTTTTCAGCATCTGTACAGACATGAAACAAGTGGAATGGACGTTATTCATCCCGTAGTCCCTGGCGACTGAATAATAACCGACGCCTCCTCGCGAATGGTCCTCAACAACGGCAGGTGAGTCACGCATGAACTGAACTGGCTTACATCAAAAGTTACACAGGGGAGTACTTCTGTCTGCCTGGATCATCAAAAAATCGTAAATGGCCTTTCTCTGTTCATATAGTCGGTCCAACATGTGGCAGCTGGAATTCCAATGGGAGGAAACATCGCTTATCAGAGTGTGTTGGGGAGGCCGTTCTGCCGCTGCCAACTCGAGTAGGGTGTTCCTGCTTTGGTACGAATGGATACAAGTGCATGCAGAGTTTCCTGGCATTTTCAGAAACTGCTGAAGATCGGTGAATACTTCAGAAACCTTTTCACAACCAGATAGAACGACAGTGCGCCATGCAGGGCCTCATGACCATCCCTCCTCGTGCAGCGCGGACACCATGTTTCCTCCCATGTACCCCGTCACCATGGTTTCCGATTTGCAGTTGCACGGAGAAAGTTCACACATCGATTTCTTGCTGCATGACCGGACATTCCCCTTGTGGACTTCGTTGCCGAGCAACCCTGTGTTAGAACCTGCGTGACACCGCTGTGCCCTACACATTGTTTCATGAAGGAGCAGTACTTTGGAGCTGATATGGAGGTGTGGGGAGGAGGGAGGAGGTCGGACATGGCGCATGAAAGCAGCATTACAACGTGCAGGAGGAAAGCGGCGGTCCTCCTGTCCAAGTTGTATGGTGTGCCTGGGCCAAAGCACATTCACCCCCATGGCCGAAAGGAAAAGTACTGGCTTCTGACCAAAGTTACAGCCTCTCAGACGTCCACGCAGCCCCGTGCACCTTGGAACAAACCGATAAGCATTAAGGACGCCCACCTTCTTGTTCTACATATTTATGAAGTCTGGTACTGCCTTGTTTGGAAAAGAAATCAACGGCTTGTAACTCTCCATCTCGCTCGGCACAAGCCATTATTTCTCTGAATGGTGCAAGTCCACCGATTTGGAAAGGTGAGTTTGGACTGGCATACCAACAACTTGGTACTGGAGCACTGTCAGCTGCTTGCACCTTATGGATGGTTTGGGAACTGCATACTGGTAGTCTCTTTGCAATCGCCTCGCTGAACGACTGCTGTCGCCATGAGTAAGCGAGGAGCAAGCATCTGGACCGGGAGATGATGTCAAAGAGAAACAGCTCCTTCTGCAGAGGTGGTGGAGCCTTGACTGGCTTCAATGGCCCATGGGCCACTGGAGAGTCCCTGCTGATTGGCGGGGGGGCAATGGACCACCACATCCTGAGCCACGTTTCCCCCCAGGCCCCCGGGGTTTGGAGCGTGCGTGTTGACGCGGGCCTTGGTCCCAAACGTTAGCTCCCTGCCCACGCTTCCTTTTTCCTGCCCAAAAGATTCTTACATATCCCCATATTCGGCTTTTCCCGGGTTGTCTTAGCAAAGAACTCCCCAGGGCCGCCGAGTATCGGTTTTAAACCCCCAAACCTCCACACGAGTAAATACTGCCGCCGCCCCTCCTGACCCCCCTGGGGCTGCTACTTTTTTTTGGCCCTGCGAAGGGGTTTTTTTTAACCCCGTGGGGGTTGGCCCCGCCCTCACACCCTCCCTTTTCCTTCTGACCCACGGCCACACAACCCACTTTTGGCTGCCCCAAACTGCCTGGGCGCAAGTTTAACGCCCCTTCTCCCTGACGATAAATGAACCCCCTTGCCTCCCCCGGCTCCCAATTTGCGGTCCGGCAAAAACATCATCCATTTGTGTTTCATCGTCACCGCTGTCCTCATCACATTTTGGTTGGCAGGGGCTGCCCTCCAAAAATGCCCCCATGCCCTTTCTCACAACTATACTTTGCCGCCAACCCCAAGAGCAGAGGAAAAAGGCCCCTGTTTTTTCTTCGTTTCCCAAAGTAGTGCTGACTCCCTTTCCCCCTCAAATTGTTCTTTTTCCCGCTAATATTTGGCGCTGGTAAAAAAAAATTTGAAAGATTTTGGCTGGGGGAAAACCCCGGGATGGGACGAGGGGGGGGTTGAGGACAGGTGAGGGGGGACCCCAACCCACCCCCCGGGCCCCCATGGCCAAAAAGGGTTTGGCCCAAACGTTCCCCCCGACTTTTTGGCGGGGGGGCTGTCAGTGTCATTGGGAGGAAGTGGATGACCTAGAAAACCAAAACGGGAAACCATTGAGTTGCTAGCAGTACCGGCCGCTAGATGACAGCGGCAGTTTGTGCCTCACCGAGTGACCCCTGCTGCTATGTCCCCCTTTCCTTGTCTGCGACCTTTGGGCCCGGAATGGGTTTTGCCTCTGGCCCCTCGCAGGGGGAAGAGCCTTTCCACCCCCTCTTCTGGGAAAACTTTTTGTTTAAAATGTACAGACCTGTTTGGTTTAAGATTAATTTTATATGATAAATAAACACCCTGTTTTTTGACGCCAAATTAACCCAGTAACAAGCTTTGGAAAACCCGGATTAAATTGCGCTCCAAAAAAATGGGCAGGAAAAATTGACCCTTGGGATGTGGTTTAAAAAACCTGTGTATTTTTCTGAATAAAAAGCCAAACACTTTAATTTAAACCCTTGGGTAATGAATTAAAGGGGCCCCACAGAATTTTTTCTGTGGCGGTGAAAAAAAAAAAAAAAAAAAAAAACAAAATTTTTTTGAGAAAAACTGCAGAACATGCTTTAAAAAACCATTTGGGTGTTTAAATTTTTTCAAAAAAATTTAGCCCAACCCCCAAAAATACGAGCTTTTTAGCGTTTTTACAATGGCTTTTTTCAAAGTACACAACCAAAAGAAAAAAATTGTAATTTTAACCCTTCGTTGTGAATTTTGAAGGAAAAAAGTTTAATTTTTTTGGGGGTGAAAAAGGAACGGTTTTTTTTGTCAACCACAGCAAAAAAAAACCTTAATTAAAACCCCCGGATGTAAATTTCGCCCAAACATTGAGCCCAAACCCCAAAAAATACGAAAATTTGTAGCGTGTTTTCAATGGCGTGTTTTCTATGTACACAAGAGAAAAAATTTTTAATTAACCCTTTTTTGTGAAATTTTGCCCAAACCCGGGAAAATTTTTAATTTTTTGGGGGTAAAAAGCGGTTTAAATTTTTTTCAAACCCCAAACAGAAAAAAAAACCGCTTAATTAAACCCCCGGATGTAAATTGCCCAAACAATTTTAGCCAACCCCCAAACCCCGACTTTGTAGCGTTTACAATGGTGTGTTTTTCCCCGCTACCAACAGAAAAAATTTTAATTAACCTTCGAATTTTGAATTATCCAGGGGAAAAATTTTAATTTTGGCGGGAAAAAAGACGGGTTTTTTTTTTGTCACCACAGCAAAAAACAACGCTTAATTAACCCTGGATGTAAAATTTCGCCAAACAAAAGGCAACCCAAACTCCCAGCTTTGTAGGGTTACAATGGCGGGGTTTTTTTTACCTGCACAACAAGAGTAAAAAATTGTTTAAATTTAAACCCTTTGTTGGAATTATGCTACAGGAAAATTGTAATTTTTTTGGGGGTGAAAAAGACGGGTTTAAATTTTTTCCCACAGCAAAAAACAATGCTTAATTAACCCCTGGATGTAATTTTTGCCAAACAATTGAGCAACCAAAACTAGGAGCTTGTTTTGTTACAATGGCGGTTTTTCTAGCTACACAAAGAGAAAAAAAAGTAATTAACCTTGTTGTGAATTTGCACAGGAAATTTTTAAATTTTGGCGGGAAAAAGACGGTTATTTTTGTCACCACAGCAGAAAAACAAGCTTTAATTAACCCCTTTGGGTGTAAATTGCGCCCAAACAATTTGGGGAACCACAAACACGGCTTTGTAGCGTGTTCAATGCGTTTTTCACGCTACAAACAAGACAAAAAATTGTAATTATCCTCGCTTGTGAAATTTTGCTACAGGAAAATTTAATTTTGGCGGTGAAAAAAAACGGTTTAAATTTTTGTCACCACAAACAGAAAAAAAAAAGCTAATTAAAACCCCCTTTAAAGTAAATTTCGCCAAAAAATTTTAGCAACCACAAATACGGCTTTGAGCGGGGTTACAAAAACGTGTTTTTTTTACGCTTTCACAACAAAGAAAAAAAATTTTAAAATTAAAACCTTTTGATTTTGAATTTTTGCTACAGGGAAAAATTTTAATTTTTGGCGGTGAAAAAAACGGGTTTTTTTTTGTCACCAAAGCAGAAAAACAACGCCTTAATTAACCCCTGGATGTAAATTGCGCCCAAAAAAATTGAGCAACCACAAAAAACGAGCTTTGTAGGTGTTACAATTGGGGGTTTTCTAGGTACAAACCAAAAGAAAAAAATTTTTTAATTTAAACCTTTTGCTTTTTGAATTAGGTAAGGAAAAAATTTTTAAATTTTTTGGGCCGGGGGAAAAAGAAAGGGTTTTTTTTGGGTCACCCCCAGCGAAAAACAATGCTTAATTTAACCCCCGGTGTAAATTGCCCCCAAACAATTTTAGCAACCACAAAATTCGAGCCTTTTTTAGCGGGTTACAAAGGCGTTTTTCTAGCTACACAAAAAAGAAAAAAATTGTAATTAACCTTCCCCCTTGGGGAATTAGGCTACAGGAAAAATTTTTATTTTTGGCGGTAAAAAGACGGGTTTTTTGGAGTCCCCCCAGAAAAAAACAAATTCTTAATTAACCCAGGGAAATTTAAATTGCCAAAAAAAATTTAGCAAACCCCAAAAAAACGAGCTTTTTGCGTGTTACAATGGGTGTTTTCCCACCTACACAAACAAGAGAAAAAAAATTTTAATTAACCTTCGATGGTGAAAAAAGGTACAGGAAAATTGTAAATTTTTTTGGGGGTGAAAAAGAGGGTTTTTTGGAATCCCCCCAGCAGAAAAACAAGCCCTTTAAAATTTAAACCCCCGGTGTAAATTTCGCCCAAAAAAATTGGGGCAGGGCCCAAAAAAGAAAATGGGAAATTTTTATTTTTAAAAAAAGCTGTTTCCTTTTTAAAAGGGAAAACAACGGGGGGGCTTAGATCCCCCCTTTGGGTATTTTAATGTGCTGTGAGCAGATTGCATTAAAATGTTATGCAGCTGCCCGTGACGCACATGGGCTTCAGATCCAATACCTCAAAAAATCAGAAAAATTTGAACGGGTTAAAAGAAAACAGTCCCCCCCGAGACGAGCTGAGTTTACCCCACAAAAATGCTGTTAAAAATAAATTCTTTTAGTAGGAGCCCTTTTACAATCGGCCGCAGCGCAAACCTTTCCCCAAAAAGTACCGTGATGCGGGGATGAGCTCCCGCCCGCACCGGACTTTTATTGTGCAGTGACGGTCCAGAAACCGCCGGTCTCGTTTTGGGTTTTCTGCCCCTTTTTTGCGGCTTTTTGCCCCCTTTTTCCCCCAGAGTGCTTTTCCCATGTAAAACGGGTTTTTCACAGCCCTTTTTCAAATTTAAAAAAACGCTTCGTTCCGGGGAAGTATCCCAAACTACGACTTTGTTTAGAACCGAAGTTTTCCTGAAATTCTAAACGAATTCCACTTCGTTAGAATCAATTCGCCCATCTCTAGCTACTATATGTAACAGGTTGTGTTAAAAAAAAACCTGAAAAGAAACTTCAGAGTAAGATTAGAATCTGCAATAGCTTGCCTGGTTTACCTGGATTCGTCCTAATATTTAGTTCAGTGGCACAGGTAGTTACTGTGTATCCTTTATATGTATCACTGATTGCTGTCACAAATTCACAGACAATTCATTAGTAATGTGGGGATATAGAATACAATATTCACAGAGCGGAGCAACAAAATATCCCATTAAAACGTAACATTTATTAAATATCAATAATTAAAAAAAAATCTACTATAAGATAGGTCATAGGCTTAAATATCACTCACCCAACCACAATGTTGAAGGGATTTAGCTGGTGTCACTGGGTTACTGGGAAAATCCTGTTTCTTAACTGGTGAAATTCCATGAAAAGAAATTGAACAACAGAGAGATACAAAAATACAATTCCTATTGTGTACCTCTGCAGGGAACCTGTCCCAAAAAGGTGACCCCACTAATTGGCCCTAGTGCACCCTCAAATCACCCTACAACGTTTAAGACATAAATGGCCCAGACGGGTCTCCACTGCTTAATATCATCATTGGGCAAGTAAAGCAAAAGTAATGAAAAGAAACAAAAATACAGTAATATATGACTCCTGAGTTAGGATGTATGACCCTATTACTGTTATAAACCCTATGCTTTATGTCATTTGTCATGTGTTTACAGTGTACCTTTACCTAGTCTGAACAAGTAATAGATCGTTATTTATGAAAACTGTCTAGCAGTAGGACCTATAGCAACCTATCAGAGCTCAGCTTTCATTTCATATATTGCTTTAGGGAAAATGTTTACACTTTAAAACATTTTTTTTTACCTTAACTTTGAGTCCCCCTAGGGTGCTTCACCACTAGGGGGCATGATCATTTATACAGACTAATGCATTGTATAGACAACAGGGGCGTCGCTAGGCAGTATCATTCAGGGCAGAAGCCCCGGATGTAAAGCCTTCTGCCCCGAATGATTAGTCTCCTAAGTCTCTCTGCTCGCTGCAGTGAGAAGCTCCGCCCACCTCCAGAACCTCACCACTCTCAGGGAGCAGTGAGAGCAGCCCCTCCTCTTCTGTGCTCCCTGCTCAGCCATCCCCCGGAGCTACAGCACCTACAGCAAGGTTCCCTGCCTGCGTCTGACGGCTCCTGCAGCAGATCGTCGGCCCCATCACTATGGAAACCAGAACGAGCTTCTGGTTTCCTCAAGTCTTCCAGAGCTGCCTAAACAGCCCAGGAGCTTCTAGGACCCCAGTGACCCTGCATAAGGTATGTCCTGAGGCAGGATGGAGGGCTATGCCCCCACCTCATATGTCTATGCTCATATACTGGACCTGTGTCACAGAGGTACAGTATATTAGTATAATACATCCACAAAGGAGACAGTATATACACAAATGTAATACACAGATAAATATTGGACATATGTATATACTGTTCCTGTGTGTATATTGCAGTATATATATTTATATACACACTACACCACACTATATGTATACATATATAACACAGACACATGTACTTCACACAGGGACAGTATATACTCAAATGTAAACACCCAGATAGTATTATACAATGTATATACTATCCCTGTGTGAAGTAACATGTGTTGTATAGATATATAGTGGTGTATGTGTATATATAACATATTATATCTGTAATATACACACAGGAACAGTATATACACATGTCCAATATTTACCTTGTGTGTTGCATTTGTGTATATACTGTCCATGTGCGTAAACAGCTGAGTAGGTGTCCATCTGCAGTGAGATAAGTCTGATGTATTAAAGTTGGTCAAGCAGTAAAAAGTGAAAAAAACAAACACAAAAAAACACATATATAAGCTTTTCCCCATTACAAAAGCTTGTCAATGAAAAATTTTTAAAAAAAGTACACATATTTGGCATCACTGTGTGCGTATAAACCCTGTGCTATGAAACTGATATTTTACCCCCTCCATGAACACTGCTACAAAAAATAAAAAATAAAAAAATTTTTTGTTCATCCCACTGTGCAAGAAATTGAATAAAAAGCAACCAAAAAGTCCCATGAGCCTAAGAACAGCACCAATGAAAAAAGTTTTGTATATTAGAAGAAAAAAAATTGAAAACCGATTTTTTATTTAGGAGTTAAACTACATCACCACATATACCGGATTTTTCAGACTATAAGAGGCACTTTTGTGCCCCCAAATTTGGGAAGAAAATGAGGGGACAATACTGTAGGCCGTGGGCTGGGAGGATGGGGTATGTTGTCTGAGAGACCATCAGTAAGGGAGTCAAGAGCAGAGTTTCTGCTGCTGGAAGCTAGCGGCGGGTTTTAATTAACCCCTTCATGCATATGGATGTCCCTGAACATCTAAATGGCATGAAGGATGTATAAAGTGGGCTCACGCGCTAAGCCCACTCTATGCATGGCAGACAGCGACTGTTTTAGGACCCTAGCAACGCCCCTGATAGACAATGTGTTAGGGTGTACAAAGATGGCGGTTTTACTACTTCCTGCCTGGGATAGGGAGTAGTAAAAAAGAAAACATGGCGGCAAAGAAAGCCTTCACAAGGTTTCCAGCTACCATGTTAACCAATTGTGAGCCCGCGAATTTGCCACGGGATCCCCGATCGAAATGAGGAATGGTGCACTGCAATCCCACTACAAAGTCACCCACCGACATTAGGACCTACTCATACATCCAATATAAGTAAGGGGTTAAGGATTGGTATGTCCACATATAACTTGCACAAAAAAATCATAAGAATTGTAATTAATTATGTAAATATTAATTTACAAAAATGTACTTAACAGTTTATCTCTCTAATATCAATTAAAGGAATTGCTAATAATTTAGGTGAAAAGGTCTGCAGGTCAGGAAGGGGAAAACATAAAAATAAAAACTCACTTGTGGAAACCCAATAAGTCCTTATAGGTTTGTCCACAGCAGTTCTTGGTCTGGAGAAACTGGTGCAACCATTTATTACATAGTTGCTGTTATAGAATTTTCATTCTTTAGTAAAATCTTGTGCACACAAGAGATCAGACAAATTCAGTTTGTGATTCTAAAGCATTTAGTACATTTGATATTCACTTGATATCAAGGTGCATTCCTTAAAGCATTGTAACCTTAATAATATCTTAGAATATTTCCAGGAGCTATCAACAGTTAAAAAAAAGATCTGTTGGTCAGGAGGGATGAAAAATAATCAAATAAAACTTACCTGTGAAGTCACCTCCCCTCTATCGCCCCACCGTTGTTCTCGTGCTCCCCACTGATGTTTGTATTTAATGGTCACTTTATGCTGCAGCCAATAACTGGCCTTTGTGGTCTTTGCTTGTATGTACCTCTGAAGCCAATATTTGGTTGTACGGTCACATGACCGTGATGGAGCAGCAGCAGTGAGACAATCATAACAGGTTTGCAGGTGATTTTCATTTTTTTTTCCCCTCCCAACTAGCAGAACATTTTTTAAGATAATGGACAACCCCTCTAAAATTAATTAGATTTAATGAAAAATTATTAAGCTTATAATGCTTTAAAGAATGCAACTCAATATCAAGTGTATATCAAATTTATAAATTGCTCACAAAGTAAATTTGTCTGGTCTCTTCTATTCACAATATTTAATAAAGAATGAACAGGTAGTTTGAAAGAAAATTCTTTGATAGCAACCATGTAATAAAAGGCTGTACTAGTTCTTCCAGAGCAAGAACTGCTTTTGACTTAAGGGCACCACTTTATGGAAAGAATTTGATTTAATGGTATAGTCCTAGTCAAGCCTAGTAGTTCAGATTACACTTTCCACTCTCCCCTCCCTTTTTAGTACACTGCTGTGATCATAGCCCCTGACTCACAGCAAAGAGACAATATGAGACTGATAGCTTGAAGAACTGCTGATGCTGCAGTAATCACAGGACCTCGTTGTTTATTTGCTCTGTAGCTGAAATCGACAGTAAAGCACTACAGTAATTTAAGTCTCCTCCTACTTGGGTCCATATTGAATTGAATGAAGTGTGCAACATGTAAGTGAATGAATGAATGAAAGTAAATAACTGCATAGAGCCAATCTGTGACACAACAAAATATATACTAAACAATAAAGTAGAATTATTACTTGAGCAATATCAGCAGTCGTTAAGCAAACAGATTTTTAATTGTATATTAACAGAGGGAGTCAAAAGTCATTGTAATATCCATATAACTGTAATACATATATATAAATATATAATTGTTGTGACATTATAAAAATTGTTGCCCATCAGATGTATTGCAATGGCATATTTATGTTAGAGGGTCTATTATAGGCGACCTGATTCTCCTGCCTGCCCACTAAAGCATTCCAGCACTGATACCGAGACATAAAATTTAACCACACTTGTCAAGTGTAAAATATGGTGCTATGTACAGATTTACCGTTCAGGCTAAAAAGGGTTATAAATATAAACTCCATCAGAACGTGTAATGGTCAATATGTAATGACATTTTCTTGTATTAAGGTTTTCTACACAATTTTCTCCTGCTTACCTATATCAAATAGGTTCCTGATAGGCCATCTTTGCAAACTACATTAGTTCTTGTCTGACAAAATTATAAATTGTCGTTTGATTTCTCAATTTCTTTTTAATGTCAAATTTCTCTTCCATTTTGTATCTATTTAAACGTATTGTCATATTTTAGGGAATCTTTGATAGACAAATGAACTTGGAAATGGAGCAATTTTTCATTATTGATAAAATGTAGTGTCAGAATGCCATGGCCTTTCAGGTCATCATATTAGAAAGTCCATCTTGACATTATCACAAATGATAATTGTAACAAATGGAGAAAATGTATGCATGGAATCTCATCCAATTACGAAGCAGAAGTCTAGATGTGTGGTATTTTGCCTGACATCTAAGGTGAAGCCAAATATATGGAGCAAGAAAGAGGAAACAACTGATCCATAAAGAAATTTACAGTGAGGAACATGGTTTGTATTTGGATATTATTAGATACAGTTTGCAACCCATGCATGCTTCTGTAACTGCAATCTAGCTAGAAGACATTTTACAAAGCAAGTGTAATATTGTTGCACTTCAGATTCGGATGGGGATTTTCAAATGGCTGCTTATGGCTATACTTCTGTATATCGGATAGAGATTTTTACTTATGGACTCACTTCATTATTTTACTAAACTGAAGCATTTTTCATAGTTTTATGTATGTATGGTTTACACTCCATTCGCAGAGGGATCATCTCCGAACTATCTGTACATTAACACTACCTTTATTTCTTTCACTAGTATATCTATTAAAGAATGATTTTATATACATATAGATATCTATATATATATCTGTGGCCTCCGAGCTAGCACCCTCGTTCCCCTCCAATCCATCCTTAACTCTGCTGCCCGTCTTATCCGCCTCTCTCCTCGCTACTCCTCTGCCTCTCTGTTACGGTGCGGCGCTGACAGATGTGTGCCGAAGCACCGACCACAGATATCCAGGTGTGGATCCTCAGGGCCCACCGCAGGCACAGATGGCAGATGCAAGCAGTGGGTAGCCGAAGTGCAGGTCCTGTTAGCTGGCGCTGGAGCAGAGTCCGGGCACCGCAGGTGTAGCCGTAAACGGGTGACAGTCCAGGTATAGTCTTGAACGTAAGGCACAGTCCCAGGATGGTAACAGATAGATAAGGTGCCAGGGAACAGCAGGTGTAGCAGACAGGTACAGCGGCAGGTGTACAGCAGGTACCAATAAACGTATGGCTGAATGTGAGACAGCAGCAGAACAGCAGCCAAGGGGTCAAGCTCTTGTGCTGGGTAACAACAACGAACTGACATAGAGTGAAGGAAGGAGGTTCCTTATGTAGCCAGAGGTTACAGGTCACTGGGCGGGGCCAAGGTACTCTGACTCCTTAAATGGGGTGCAGTGACGCGCGCGTGCCCCTAGAGGGAGCACGTGTGCGCACAGGATGCCAGGAAGCTGGAGGAAGCAAGGTGAGGCCTCAGGAGTGGAAGGAGCCAGGACAGGTGTGTGCAAAGAGCCAGGGACACCAGGGGATGTCGCAGCAGCGGCCGGGACACAACCAATACGGGCACGCTGCGAGTCCATAGCAGGGACCGTGGCGTGAACCGTGACACTCTCCCCTCTGCCAATCCCTTCACTGGCTTCCCATTGCCCAGCGAATTAATTTCAAGCTACTAACCATGACCTACAAGGCTCTCCACGACCTCTCCCCTCCATACATCTGTGCCCTAATTTCCAAATATCTCCCCTCACGCAATCTCCGCTCCTCACAGGACCTTTTCCTCTGCTCTCACCTTATCAGCTCCTCACACAACCGTCTCCAAGACTTCTCCCGTGCTTCACCCACACTCTGGAACTCACTGCCCCAACACATCAGACTCTCCTCCCCTTTCA
Organism: Phyllomedusa bahiana; assembly: GCA_025379985.1. Taxonomy (NCBI): domain Eukaryota; kingdom Metazoa; phylum Chordata; class Amphibia; order Anura; family Hylidae; genus Phyllomedusa; species Phyllomedusa bahiana. The sequence continues at coordinate 25,681 of JAODAL010016397.1, forward strand.
CCAGCTTCAAAAGCAATCTGAAAACCCATTTCTTCAGGCTTGCCTATAACCTACACTAACCTTGTTGTCACTACTTCCTCCACAAACATGTCTGCCCCTCACCTCCTGTCTCTTTCCCCCTCCTTGTAGATTGTAAGCCCTCGCGGGTAGGGTCCTCTCTCCCTCTGTCGTTCCAATTGTCATTAATCACTTATCATTGTGCTCATTAGACTTATGTTATATATGTAACCCCCTCGAATGTACAGCGCCCTGGAATCAATGGCGCTTTAAAATAAATAATAATAATAATAATAGATAGATAGATAGATAGATAGATAGATAGATAGATAGACATATATATATATATATTATAGATACAGTTAAGGAAATTATTATTTGATCCCTTGCTGATTTTGTAAGTTTGCCTACTGTCAAAGACATGAACAGTCTATAATTTTAAGGGTAGGTTAATTTTAACATTGAGATATAAAATATCCAAAATAAAATCCAGGAAATCACATTGAATAAATTATATACATTTATTTGCATTTTGCTGAGAGAAATAAGTATTTGATCCCTCTGGCAAACAGGACATAATACTTGCTGGCAAAACCCTTGTTGGCAAGCACAGCAGTCAGACGTTTTTTGTAGTTGATGATGAGGTTTGCTTTGCAGATCATCTCTTAATCATTAAGATTTTGATGCTGTTGCTTGCCAACTCAGAGCTTCAACTAACTCCATATGTTTTCTATGGGATCAAGGTCTGGAGACTGGCTAGGCCACTCAATGACCTTAATGTGCCTCTTTTTGAGCCACTCCTTTGTTGCCTTGGCTGTATGTTTTGGGCCATTGTCTTGTTGGAAGACCCGACCACAACCCATTTTTAATGTCCTGGCAGAGGGAAGGATGTTGTCACTCGGGATTTTATAGTACATGGCTTTATCCATTCTCCCATTGATGTGGTGAAGTAGTCCTGTGCCCTTAGCAGAGAAATCCCCCCCCCCCCAAAACATAATGTTTCCACCTCCATGCTTGACAGTGGGGACAGTGTTCTTTGGGTCATAAGCAGCATTTCTCTTCCTCCAAACACAGCAAGTTGAGTTAATGCTCAATTTTTGTCTCATCTGACCACAGCACCCTCTCCCAATCACTCACAGAATCATCCAGGTTTTCTTTGGAAAACTTCAGACGGGCCTGCACATGTGCCTTCTCGAGCAGGTGGACATTGAGGGCACTGCAGGATTTTAAAACGTTACGGTGTAATGTGATACCAATGGTTTTCTTTGTGACTGTGATCCCAGCTGCCTTGAGATTATTAACAAGTTCCCCCCATGTACTTTTAGGCTGATCGCTCACTTTCCTCATGATCAAGGATACCTCATGAGGTGAGATTTTCTATGGTTCCCAAGATCGATGTCGATTGACAGTAATTTTGTATTTCTTCCATTTTTTTACTATTGTACAAACAGTTGTCTCCTTCTCACCCAGCATCTTACTTATGGTTTTGTAGCCAATTCCAGATTTTTGCAGGTTTATGATCTTGTCCTTGACATCCTTAGAAAGCTCTTTGGTCTTGCCTATGTTGTAGAGATTAGAGTCTCACTGATTAATTAAGTCTGTGGACAGGAGTCTTTTATAAAGGTGACTATTGAAGACAGCTATCTTTAATGTAGGTAACGAGTTGTTTAGGAGCGTCTATATGGTCTGTAGGAGTCAGAACTCTTAATGGTTGGTAGGGGATCAAATACTTATTTCTCTTAGCAAAATGCAAATAAATTTATATAATTAATACAATGTGATTTTCTGGATTTTATTTTGGATATTCTATCTCTTAATGTTAAAATTACCCTACCCTTAAAATTATAGACTATTCATGTCTTACACAATCAGCAAGGGATCAAATAATTATTTCCTTCACTATATATGTCCTTTTTCTTTGTTTGACATTCTCAAGCGACAACCAATCCCAAATTGGGAAGGAATAAACAAAGAAACAATACTATAGAGAGCAATAATCAGATTGAAAGGGCACAAGAGGAAATTTGTAAAATGTAGGTCAAGGATAATTGTCAAGGATGGAATTGTCCTCAATAACCAGTCAGAAAAACTTCAAACTTGACATGTCAATCTGGATACATCTGGTACCTCTAAGTGCTTTGTAAGTTTGATATACAAATCATCTGTTTTCAAATCCAATGTGCACACTAAGACTATGGAATTATTCCTTCTTATCGTTAATTTGAATCTTTGTGCTGTAACTGATGTGGATCAAACCATTTAGAACTTTAATTTATGTCTCTCAATTTGAAAGGAATTGCATGACACAATTTTTCTTTGCTATCATGCGTTCTCTTTATTCTATGTACTACATTGTACTTGGTGTTTTTCTTGTTTTGTCATTTTTTTTGGGAAAAGACAAATAAAACCTGTGAAACTGATTGATTACTTTGCATTTATTCATTGTTTTATAATCAGAAAATTATGTTTTTAACAAAGTATATGCATGAGTATATTCATATTTATGTCACTTACTGTTGAAATAGAAGTTTAGCATTCCTCCCATGACAACCATTAGACTTAATGCAAAGAGGCTGTCTACTTTGAAGCTGATGATAGGGTGTCCTGTGAACACCCTCAGCACTAATTTGTGTGGTCACCAAGTAGCAAGTGTTAAATTTTCCTATCGCACCACTGCATAAGATATGTAGCATTACATGTTGTCTGCTACAATATATGTGCTGTTCTTGTCATGAATCGTCAAAATGGGTCCTCCATTAAGATGTGCTCTTTGGGCGACATGTATGTACGGGTCTGCACCAGTATTCTGGTGTCCTTTCAGCCCAAAAATTGTTGCAGTTCTGTTCTCTAGATGTATGATCAGGCACACTCTAAAAGTAGGCGCATTATTGGCACTTATTACATCTTAGGCGCATTATAGGCACTTTGTAATGCGCCTAAGATGTGGGAGACTTCTGGAGGTGTGTCACACCACAACCGTATGATTCTACACATTTATGACTGGAGGACGGCAAAACTGGGTGCATTACTGCTGGAACACGCAGACCAAGTTAAAAGTGGTTTGCCTGAGTTGTTGTAGTGAAACTAGAAAGAGCCAGATCTATGAAATGCAGTAGGACAGATCCATACATTCTGCAGCAATCTACACTGCTTTAAAGCTATTTAGAACTGGCCTCTTTGCGCCTAGATCATACATGCAACCCTATGTGTTTGCGCAATCTTTTTTTATTGCCTAATTTATGAGGCTTCTAATTGAGGGACTCCCATCTTTTAAGTCAGAATACTGCAACAGTAATGGATTAAACAGAATGGATTACACTGAATTGAATATTATTCTGTTTTTACAGTACATGGAATGATTGTATAAAATATTTCTAATGATTTCGTAATATTAGTGTATAAACATCAAGTGATTTTATGGGACACATGTAACGGGTTGTGCCGCGGTCCGTGGTTCGGACCGCGGTCGCACCCGCGTTCCCCGCAGCGGGTCCCCGGCGGGGACGGGGGGCCCCGAGGACCGCACTGCCGGTCGTGGCGCCACCCGTCCCATCCACTCACCTGGCCTCGCTCCCGTCAGGTCTTCGTCCCCTGCCGGCCGGAATGCGCGTGCGCGCCCCCTAGCGCGTGCGCGTGTTCACGTACATTTAAAGGGACAGTGCGCCGGTAATTGGGAAAATTTGCCGGGCGCTGTCCCTATATATGTTTTGCACCCAACGTAAATTTCCCCTGCTGGATCTATGTTGCCTCGTGCCTTATCTAAAGCGTTCCCTAAGTGTGTTCTCGCCCTACCGTGTACCAGACCTCTTGCTACGTTTCCCGACTCCGAACCTCTGCCGCCTGCCCTGACCTTCCTGCCTGTCCACGACCACGAACCATTGCCGCCTGCCCTGACCTTCTGCCTGCCCACGACTACGATTCCCGGACTACGCTTCTGTACCTCGCTGCACCTCGGCCGCCACCGCAAACAAGTCACGTCAGGGGGAATGACCTGGTAGCCTCATGCTGCAGCAAGTCCATCCTGCTTTGAGGCGGGCTCTGGTGAAAACCGGGGGCTACTTAGATTCCGTTCCCTGGCGTGGCTTAACTATCATCGCGTGCGGTGGCCCGGCGGATCCACTACCCAGCCGTTACAGTTAGATCCAGCCATGGATCCCGCCAAGGTGCCCCTGCCAAGCATCGCGGATCTTACGACGTTGGTTGCCCAGCAGTCGCAGCAAATCGCAAACAGGCACAGCAGTTGGGCCACCTTCCGCCCTGATGGCTCAGCTCCTTGCATCCCAGCAACAGTCTCCACCTGCGGCCCCGTCGGTGACTCCGTCTATGTCAGCCGTTCCATTGGCTACCGTGGGACACAAGCTTCGGCTCCCCTTACCCATCAGCTTTGCCGGGGATCCCAAGCTCTGCCCGGGGGTTTTATTACCCAGTGCTCTATGCACATAGAACTGATGGCGGATCAGTTTCCTTCAGAGAGGTCTTAGGTGGCCTTCGTGGTGAGCCTTACTATCTGGAAGGCCCTGGCTTGGGCAACTCCTCTCTGGGACAGGAACGACCCGTGATGCGGATCTACAGACCTTCCTCCGGAATTTCCGCACCGTCTTCGAGGAGCGGCACGTGCTTCCTCTGCTGAGACCGCCCTCTTGAACCTTCGTCAAGGCGACCCTCGGTGGGTGACTATGCAGTACAGTTTCCCTACTCTGGCTTCGGAGCTCATGTGGAATGATGCCGCCCTCTGTGCCACTTTCAAAAAGGGGCCTGTCCAGCCGGGTTAAAGATGCTTTGGCAGCAAGAAACCTCCCGTCCTCCCTGAGGGGAACTAATTCATCTAGCAACCCCCTATTGATGTAAGGTTCGCAGAGGGGCAGGAGGAGCTGCGTCAGGGAAAGAGACACTGCACGCCCCCGCGGCGGTTTCATCGGCCCCGTTTTTTCTGCATCCTCCATTACTGTCTCCCCAAGCCTCTGAGTTTGATCCCTTGCAAGTTGACCGGGCCCAGTTATCGGAGCAGGAGCTGAACCGTCGCCGAACCGAGAAGCTAAGTCTCAACTGCGCCAGCACGGACCATTTCTGCAGAAACGTCCGCTACCCCCCAAAGCCCCCCGGGGAAACGTTTCCACACCTAGGTGCCGTAGGAAAAGGCGGCCCTTTGGGTTTTTTTTCCCTCCTCTCCCGTTGGAGGGAGCCAAGTGGATTTTACATTTTAAATGCTGGTTTTTTTGTTTCAGATTTCCGCCTTCCGGAAATTGGGGGGTCTCCCAGGGAACTTCATTTTAAACCCTTTTGGTTTCCCCGGGTTTCCGCATCCCTGTAGCCCGGGCTGGAGAAGCCACGCTTATATTTTTTTTTTAAAGGGGGATTTCCACCGTGCCCCCATCCAGAAACAAAAACCCGGGCCGGGTGACCCCCTCCTTTGTGGGGCCTCTGTTTTAAGGAGAAGCCCCCGGGTTCCACGTTCTGCCCCCTGTTTTCCCCCCGGCGAACCTTTTGGGGCTTCCCTGGCTGCAACGTCACGCCCCCTACGCTGTTTTGGGGGCGGGAAAAGCCTGCGTTGGGGCCCGGGGAAACCCCAAGAACTGTTGCTTAAAAGGGGCCCCGCCGGGTCCTCCCAAACTTCTCCGCCTCCGCTCGTCAAGCCGTTGCCAGGCCTGCCCGGAGTACCATACTTTGGGATGTATTTTTCCGAAAAGGGGGGCTAAAACGCTGCCCCCCCACACCCGGCCTTACGACTGCCCCTTTTGGGACCTCCTGCCGGGAACCAGCCAACCCGGGGGGGGTTTCAACCCGCTGCCCCGTGCCAGAGACTCAGCCCCAAAGGTCAGCCTACATTGGGGAAAATTTCTGCAAAAAGGAATTCCATTCGAAAATTTCCTCCCCCCCCACCGAGCCGGGTTTTTTTTTTCCCTGAAAAAAGGAGGGTTTCCCCCTCCGTCCTTTGGTATAAACTACAGGGCCCAAAATAAGACACCGTAAAAAACCGCTACCCTTTTTCCCACAAAATTCTGGGAGTTTTTTTGAACCGTCTCAAGGGGCTAAAGTGTTTTCCAATTTTGGATCTGCGGGGAGCCAATAAACCCCCCAACCGAATTTCGGGGGGGGAAAGGGGAAGAGGGCTTTTAAAATACCCCGAGAGGGACTTTTTGAGTATCTCGTGGTCCCCTTTTTGGGCTCTGTAACGCTCCACGGTGTTCCAAGAACTCGTAAATGATTTTTCCCCGGGATCTCTTGTACACCTGTGCCCATAGGGGAAACCTTTTTGAAAATCCTAAATTTTTTCTCCCTCTGATCTTCGGACTCCCCCGGCTCAAACGCCGGGATCTGCAACGCTGCGAAACAACCGATTTTACGCCAAGCGGGAAAAAATGCTTATTCCATTTTAAACCAGCCAAACCTTTTCCTGGGCTCCCTAGTCTGGGGCTGAAGGCCTAAAAAAGGACCCAGAAAAAACCTCTCCCGCGGTACGAGTGGCCCCGTCCTGCCGGCTTGGGGCAATCCAGCGTTTCGGGGCCTTCGCGAAACAATCCCCGGGAAAATTTTTATTCCCCCTTCTCCACCTTGGTGGCTTCCTATCGGGGGCCTTACTGGGAAAGGGAATGCAAACCCCCTTGAGAGGCGGGCCCCCCGGGGGCCGAAAAGGGGCTTTTGTGGATCTAAAGAACGGCCTTCTCCACAGCCCCCGGGTCTTGGTCCCCCTGATTCCGAGGGGCCGTTCCCTTGGAGGGGGAATCCCCTCTTCCGTGGGGGGAAAGGGGGGGGTTCCTCACGCAGAGAAGCTCCAAAGGCAAGGTTCTCACATGGGGGTTTCTTCTAAAAGACCTTTTCGCCGGCTGAGCGAAATTTGGGCCTTGGGGAAACCGGGAAAAACTTTTGGGGCCATCAAGTTGGCCCAAGGGGAGTGGCGCCCATCTGTTTTGGGGGGGGCCCCTCTTTCCAAATCAAAAACCTTTTAGGGACCACAAAAATTTTTTGTATCTTCAAACGGCCCAAATCAAAACCCCCCGGCCAACCCCAGTGGTCTCTTTTTTTCTCACTTTTTTTTTTTTTTTTGATTTTCATATACTTTTGGGCCTGCTGAGAAGAACGTCAAGGGGGAAATGCCCCTCCCCCGGCCTCGGACGGGGTCGGTGAAGAAACCCGTGTCACAACAAAACCATTTCCCCGAACGGTTTGTTCACCCGTGGGGACCCCCGGGGGTCCCCCAAAACATCCCCAAAGGGCAAACGAAAGTGGCCCCCCGGCACTCGGATAAGATTTGGATGGGGGGATTTGCTCCCTTTGGGGGCTGGGCCCTCCCGGAATCTCGGAAGTCTTTTTAAGCATTGATCTCGCGGCACTACCGGGGGGCCCCCACCCCAGGAAACCAAAAGGGTTTCAAGGACCAAAAACCCTCGCCGTGGTCAAATTTTGCTCCGGGAAAAAGGTCCCACGCCACAGGGGCCCCCCTTTGGGCCCCTTTTTCATCCCTCCTGTGCCTGAAATCCCCTGGGCGCACAAACTTTTGGACTTTGTCACGGATCTACCATTTTCCCTGGGAATTCGGTCATCTTGGGGGGTGACAGAAACCCGGGTTTTCAAAGATGTCCCACCCTTTGGGGCCTCCCCCTGGCCCCGCTGTCCCGGGCCCCCCAAATTTTTCTATTCCTTTTTTTCCGGCATTTTTCCGGCTTCAGGACGGCCCCCACACATTTCTCCGACCGCGGTGTTCAATTTTTTTTTTTCCGGGCCCCTTTTTGGGGTGCTTTTTTGCTCCCCTCCCGCAAGTCAAGTTTTGGGCTTTTCATCGGCAAAACACCCCAACCAATGGGGAAAGGTTTGGGGAGGGTGAAACCCCCAAAAAACTGGAAATACCTGCGTCACTTTGTTTTCCGTGACGTCAGGGCAACGGACCGAGCTGCTTTTCCCCTGGGCTGAATTTTGGGATATAACCAAACGGGACTTCGGGTGCTGCCGGGCGTCCCCCCCCTTTTTTTTTTTGTATTTTATGGGCCCGCCCCCTCCAAACCCCCCCCCCCTTCCCCTGCCTCCTTTAAATCGGATTGTTTCCGCTGCAACGACCAGGTTTTGGGGGAATTTAAGGGGCCCTCTGGCAGGAAAACCCCCGACCCTTCTCTACTTCGGGCCCCCCCCCGTAAAGAAGTCTCAGACGGACAAAAGGAGAAGACCTGCCCCGACCCCTTTTTCTTCCTGGGGACCAAGTTTGTGGCTCTCTTTTAAAATAGTGTGGCCCCAAGGTTCCCAGAATTAAAATTGGGGGCCCCCGCTTTCCCCCGGAAACCCCTTTAAGGTTTTTCGGCATTTTTAACCCCCGTACATTCAAGCTCTTTTGCCCCAACTCTCCGGGTCCCCAAAGCATTTTCATTTTGTCCCTCCCTTTAAACCTCTGGTGCTGAAAACCGGGTTTTCTCGGAAAAATGGGGACGCCTTCCCCAGTAAACCCCAATCCCCCTGACATCTTCGAGGGAAAAAGGGCATTTTAATATAAAAAGGTCATAGGGAGAAAAGTTTCTTCCTCTGGATTGGGGGGGGGCTTCACCTAGGAAGATCCTGGGGGGCCGGAATCCAAAACCTGAATCGGGAAACCCCTTTCCCCAGATTTCTGCGGCCTAAAAAAGGGGGGGAGGCCCAAGGGGGGGGGGGGGGGTACTGTAACGGGTTGCGCCGCCCGGGCCTGGGTTTGGACCGCGGGCGCACCCCGTTCCCCCCCGGGGGGGTCCCCGGCGGGGGCGGGGGGGGCCCCCCGGGGCCGCACTGCCGTCTGGGGGCCACCCGACCCCCTTTCCCCTCCCCCCGGCCTTTGCTCCCTCCGGTCCTCGTCCCCCGCCAGCCGGGAAAGCGCGTGCGCCGGCGTTTCCCCCGTACATTTAAAGGGGCAGTGCCCGGTTTAAATTTGGGAAAATTGGCCCCGGGGGTGGGCCCTATATAAGTTTTTTCACCCCCGTCACTTCCCTGCTGGGTCTATGTTGACTCGTCCTTAGCAAAGCTTTCCCTAAGTGTGTTTTTCGCCCAAAAAACCCGGGACCCGACCCCCTTGCTAAAAGTTTCCCGACTTCAACCCCTGCCCCCTTTCCCTACCTCCCGCCTGTCCACGACCACGAACCCCTTGCCGTCTTGCCCCGACCTTCTGCCCGCCCACACTACCCATTCCCGGGCTTTCCCCTTCTTTTTCCTCGCTGCACCTCGGGCCGCCCAAACCCCAAGCAAATTTACTTTAAAGGGGGGGTGACCTGGTAGCCTCAAAAAGCCGCAACAAGTCCATCCTGCTTTTTCGGCGGGCTCCTTGGGGAAAAAAACCCGGGGGGTACTTAATTCCCCTTCCCGGCGGGGGCTTAACTATCAACCCTGCGGGGGTCCGGTGGATCCACTACCCGCCCTTACAACAAACTTGGAAAAAAAATAGAAGATGTTCACCAAAAAAAAGTAAAACCCTTTTTCTCAGAAATTTGTTTTGCACTTCAAACCCCAGGTAGGGAAGTTTTGGGTTTGGGAGGAAAAATCAAGGAAAAAATCAACAATCTTTTTTTCCAAACAGGAAAAAAAAAGTTTAAGATTCCTCTTGTATTCATGTTGGGGTTTTCATATGGCGCTTATAAAAAGCTTTTGGGTAAACTTTTTATATTTTTAAATTTGGGATTTTATTTCTGTTGTATATTTTATTGGGTTTTTTATTTCTGGGCCACATACTAAATTTTAAAAGCTTTAAAGGGTAAAGGGTCATACTTTATTATGTAAGGGCTGGAAGGCTTTTGTAATTTTTTAAAGCAAGAAAAAATTTTTTGAACAATTTAAAACTTTTTTCTTAATTTTAATATGTATTGTAGTTATGTTATTTTTCATTGTTTTTGCATTTAACAGGGGATTATAGGATTTTTATTAAAAAAATTTTTATTATTAAATTTTTATTAATTTGAATTAACCTATTTTACTGAAGCTGTTAAATTGTTTTTCAAATATTAAGTGTCTAATTTTCTAAATTTTTAGAAGGTTTTTCTGCAATTAAGAAAAACCCTTTAAATTTTTAAAAAATTTTCGTGGTAAAAACATGAATGGGTTATAAATTTTGACGCCCAACCCTTTTTCCAAAAATAAAGGGGAAAATAAAGTCAACCAATAATAGGTATAAAGTTAGACATCAGTGTCCAAAGATGGGCCAAAATTATCATATGGTATAAGCCAACTTAATAAATGTAGCCCATTTTTAGACTGGTCTAGTCTCAGTAGAAACTAAGGGCCACGTGAAAACTGTGTAGGTCTAAGACTTTTTGTTGCCCATAGCAACCAATCAACACTCCCCTTTAATTTTTTCAGTGCACTATATGACATGAAAGGGGAGCGCTGATTGGTTGTTATGGGGCAACAAAGAAAGTCTTAGACCTAGACTGTTTTCTTACATGTGGCCCTAAGTATTAGGCAGCATTAGTAAATCTGCTTTATTGTGTAAGATGATTATCTGCATATACCGTACATCTAATTGCAGCAAAAACTGCAGTAAAATACTCTACTACCTATAAGTTAGCTTTGTTGCTGTTTTTCCATTTGCTTGCCTTAGGCACAGTATGCACACAGCCATGCCCTTTGGAGAACACAATCAAAAGAATAGTGAGGTTTAATGAGTCTATCCTCTTATACACAAACACATGCCACGACCAAAATTAGTTGGTACTCAAGCTTAGATTCCAGTGAACCCTGTGCACATACATTTTTTATATGTAGTGTTGAGCGATTATTATCGACAAAGTTGAAATCGGCACAGTTTTTATGTTGATCGAAATTTTTTAGATCATGCAATAATTTAGGTTAAAATCTGTGCATCATCTATTAAGATCGTGCCATTTTCGGCGCTTCCTGTTATTTTGACAGACAGCAAATCAGCTTACAGAATAGAGCAGGGTGAGATGTGTGTGCGACGTCATAACTGGGATGTGTATGGTTGCGAGTGGCTGGAAAAATCACAAGATTTCGTATAACATATAACAGTGTTTCCTATTCAGCCTCAGTCTCTCTCAGCGTCTCAGAGCAGAGGGACGTGCGCTCTCCTTGTGTCCAAACAGCTCAGCGAAATTATTCTATTTCTTCACAGAGAAACCTCTACTATTAGCTGTGATCCTTACAATTTAGTTAGATTAGAGATTGGAAGATTTTATGTAGTTAGGTAGAGAATTTTAAAGGAGCATCTACCGCTGTAAAGTCACGGGGGGGAGAGGAGGGGGGCCCCCGCGGGCGAACACAGACAAGCTCTATAAAGAATACTGGATAAAGTTCACCAAGACTTAGTGTAGACATTGCACTGCAATAGCTTTATTATTAACAGTTTTCTATTGAAATATTTCCTGGATATTGGTCAGCCTGAACTTATAGGATACACATCTTTTCTAGTAACTGCAGGTCTCTTTGTTAGGTGCAAAACTCCACTTTTATTATCAGTATACATTTCAGATAGGTGTTCATTTTCAATTTTGCCCATTCCACCTTTGTTGATATATCCACCTTGCACTTAAATTTGAATCCAGCAATTTTATAGTCACCACAGGTGAATTGAAAGGTGGCAAAAATATCTTGTATTATACGAATACATAACAGATACGTGTTTTTTGACTTTGGCGCACTACAGCTTTGTTCATTGAGGCAGCTTGCACTTAAATTTGAATACAGCAATTTTATAGTCACCACAGGTGAATTGATAGGTGCCAAAAATACCTTGTATTATCCGAATACATTTCAGATACGTGTTTTTTCACTTTGGCGCAGGCCAGCTTTGTTGATAGATCTACTTTGCAGTTATATTTGAATCCAGCAATTTTGTTTTGATTTGAGGGATTTGAGAATAGCTTTCCAAAACTCTTCCATACCTTCTCAAATTTTTATATTTCTGAACATGGAGCGAAATGCAGGTGGTAAGCGAGCAGGGGGTAGGACATGGAGGTAGAGGTACGAGAGAAGGTGCTCCTTCCAATGCTGGCGACAACACGCATGCCAGCGGATCGTCAGTTGCAGGACCGTCAGGCCTGTCATTGCTGGGTCAGGGCCCTGTGAATCTCAGTAATGAACAGCGTCGCCAATCTGTTCTTCAGTGGTTAATGCAACCTGCAGCATCATCTTTAACATAGCTAGCAATCCCTGTATTGAGACAACCCATTTAATTCAATTAAAAAGACATGGTGGGATTCCATCCTATTTTAAAAATAGAATTAAACTACTAAAAAACTTGCATGTACAAAATAGCTGGTAAAAAAATTCCTCTGAATTGTACAAGGGAGGTACAGGAAAACTTGACCAGATGTAGGTTATTCAGAGGACATGGAGTATGGAGCACGGACAGAGAACAAAGTACAGAGACAATTTCCTCCAGCACGTTGAGTAAAATGAGAAAAAGAATGCCAAGAAAAAGGGCACCTGGGTGGAACAGGAGCGTTAACCACCAATATTTCCAAGTGAAGCTCAATTGGTCCGCACTCATACAGAGGGGTAAGGGCTACCCAGGACAGGGACAGTATATGTCCAGTGAAACTAAAATGGTGGTTGAAAGACTCCTATTTCCGGCACTTTTTAATCTGTAGGTCAGACAGGTTTAATGGTCATTCTGCGTTACAGGACAGATATAGTTAATATCCAGTTCAACTAAAATGGTGGTTCAAAGACTCCTTTTCCCGGCACTTTTTAATTTGGGTCAGACAGGTTTAATGGTCATACTGCGGTCCAGGACAGGTATAGTCAATGTCCAGTTCAACTAAAATGGGGTTGAAAGACTCCTTTTTCCGGCACTTTTTAATCTGGGATCATGCAGGTTTGGGACTCATGCTGTGGCCCAGGGACAGGTATAGTCAATGTCCAGTGAAACTAAAATGGTGGTTGAAAGACTCCTTTTTCGGCACTTTTTAATCTGGGGGTCATGCAGGTTTGGGGCTCATGCTGTGGCCCCGGACAGGTATAGGTCAATGTCCAGTTCAACTAAAATGGTGGTTGAAAGACTCCTTTTTCCGGCACTTTTAAATCTGGGGTCATGCAGGTTTGGGGCTCATGCTGCTTTCCATGACAGGGAAATTCAATGTCCAGTTCAAGTAAGATGATGGTTAAATTCAAACTGCCATCTGACACTGTTTGTGGGTCATGCAGGGTTAAGGGGCATGCTGTGGTACAAGGGCAGGGATAGTGAATGGTGTGTGATTTTTTTTTTCTGTGGCTTTTATAACCTAAGTGTGTTGCCTAAGATGTAGCACGTATCCATTTGACTGTTGTGGATTACATAAGACTAAAAGAAGATAGTATGATATTGCATACACTTTTGCATAATATAGATTACAAAGGCAAAACACGCACAATATTGATTATAAATACTTACATTACCTCTATATGGGTCAAAGCTTCATCAGGAATCTTATAAGCATCATCTATCGGCATCAGCTGGGAGAAGTAGGCCAGCAAAGATAGAGAGAATTCCTGAGATCAAACACCGTGCACGGGTTTCACCTTATACAAGTCAAAGCTTCACCAGGAATCTTATAAGCATCCTCTATCAGCATGAGCTGGGAGAAGTGGACCAGCGAAGATAGAGATACTCCTGGGATACATCCCTGTGGCAGCGAGGTGTCCCTCACGCCCACAGGTCCAGATACATCTTACTTCGGAGCAAACTTTCTCAGCTTATATCTCATTTGAAACAAATGCCTGTATAACCAAGTGTCACGCAAGCTAACAGTATAAGCCCCCCCCCCCTCCTACTCCGAATGGCCAGTTCTTCAGAGGTTAACCTGGCATTGGATAAATCCATCCCAGATTCTGAACACCTCTGGTAATAAGCCATGAACACCTGCGTTCCCATGATTTCTCCCTAAACATTGTTGGGTAATATTATTGACATGAAGCTATGTCTACGTGGTACAGCGTTCTCACAACAATATGCGAGCAACACTGATAAGAGTACCAGGTGTTGGGAATTTTACAGGACTTACAGACGAGCTATTGTATCTAATATTCTTAAAGAGATACTGTCAATATGGATTCCGGATGGTCAGTTAATATCTTAGCACTACACATGCCTCAGCAGTCAATAACAAAATAATTCCCACCATATATTGAGATGGAAAGAAAAGGCAGAGCACTTCTTTCCCTACTTCCCTTTCTCCTCCCCTTTTTTATTAATATTTGTTAATATATGTTAATAAATTCAAATCTGAAATTTTTAAGTGGTTAAAATTTGATTAGTATTCCTATCTTCTATTTAAAAAATTATTGGATTATAATTAGATCATAAAGAATATTCTATGAAATCATAAAAATAGACGCATTATTGAATATATCTTTATATTTTTTTAATTTTCTCAGGCTTTAATATATTTCATTTTGTCATTTAATCCAATTGAAATACGTTATATAACTATAATATTATTTTGCTTGATGTAATCAAATGTCAATTATCACGTGTTATAATTTAAAATCTTAAAAATTAATGATTTAAAAAAAAATTACTCGACATATGAACAACATGAGATGACGATGTCAAGCTGTATTTGAGGCTGGAGGTCACATGACACGTTATTGAGACATTGACATTTTTGATGGTGTATACTCTCCACTGTTGTTGACTTTTGTCTCATTTAATTATTTCAGATAAGAAAATCAATATTGCATGCTACAACCCGAATGGCCGACTTAGGATAAAATATCACTGTAGCATGACATTTTTACGTATTCCCTAAAATTTCATTCGAAAGTCAAATATCCCTAACCTTTTGTGAGTAGTGTTTATATGTCAGATGTCCTTGGATGGTGCAAAAAAGGGAATACGTAGTAAACAGGGAAAGTATGCTGGGGCTCCAGTGTGGTAGTCATGGATGGTTGTTCATTTCCAACATTTGATCATATCAAAACCATTTTGTGCTCTATAGTTTTCTTTAAAAAACAACTGGTGCCAAAAGCAGTGGTCACCTTAATTGTTATGTATAATGCATTAGGACATTTGTTTCCTAAAATAATCTTTTTTTCCTTCAGTTGGATAATTGCTTGATCAAAAGAGAAAGTCAGAACTGCATCAGCATCTCTAGGAATCCAGATGTAGCACATGTTTTTCTTAAACAAAGTGAAATTTACATGAACTGCAAGTTTAGAATTGCATTCACCTATTCTTTGTATTCTCTTTTCTGTAGGCTAAAACTAGGTGTTGTATTTGGTCTTTTATTAAATGGACAATAATGTCCTTCAGGCATGTGAACATTTCTCCTTCATATCTATTTTGCTCAGCACTTTTCCTCTTATTTACGGACAATTATTCTTTCTTGGAACCAGGCTATAATCCATTGACAAAAGAACAGTAGAATGTTGTAATAAGATTTCAAGTTAAGAAATTTGACAAAATCAATTTCACAGTGTAAATTATCATATTGTGGTGACAGAACTCAAAACAAATATTTTTTTTAAAGATACCTATAAAATCTATTTCTCAATGTATATGATGCAGTAGACAGTGACTACAACTACTTGTTTACATGCTTTTATTTACCAAGAAATCCATGTCACGTGCCTTCCTCATGTTGCTGAAAAGTGTGAGAAAACAGTGTCTTCATTGATTAATTCAAGCGCCATGCTGGGAGATACATTGACATTTCCTGTTTGCTACATATACTTTTTTGATGCTTTGATAATTTACACTACTGCTTTCCCATAACATGTACATGCTTTCATATTCAAAGAAAACATGTCTAATTAAATAAAGCTAAGCATTTAATCAAAGATCCCCTGATAAATATCCAACAGTCCCAGATGACCCGAAATTAGTGTGTTAGCAACAGATACCCCCGACTGTTCTATCAACCAAATATATATAAATGTTGGAACTAGCACAAATCATTTCATAGATAAATTTATGATAGAGTTTTTCCCATCTATCAATGAAATATTAAAAAAAGCACATGAATGTCAGCAGAAACATTTTGGGGGACATGTATGAAAACTGTCTAGGTTTAAGACTGTCTTTGTTGCCCATAGTAACCAATAAGAGCTCAGCTTTCATCTCATATAGTGCTCTGAAAAAATTAAATTGGAGCTCTTATTGGTTACTATGGGCAACAAAGACAGTCTTAAACCTAGACAGTTTTCATACAAGCCCTTTGTTCTTGGGAAAGGTTTCAGATTCTAAAAGATTGCATTGTTTAAATTTTAAGACTAAATAAGTAAGAACATTATGGAACATGTATGAAAACTGTCCAGGTCTAAGACGTTCTTTGTTGCCCATAGCAACCAGTCAGTGCGCCCTTTTAATTTTTTCAGAGCACTGTATCAAAGATCTAGACAGTTTTCATACATGCGGCCCATAATTTGTATACTGTTGTCCATGCAGCCCCAGACTGACCCACAGGTTGACCCCTGAGTGAAGATTGGGCCTGGGAGGAGGTGGGCATAGCTGCAATAACTCAGTGCTTCTTGTTTCTCAGTCCTCTTGTGATGCAGGAGCCACCTGCTGCATCTGGCTCTTGATTCTGTTCAGTGTCAGGACATTGTATGAGAGTACATTAACCCCTTAAGGACCCGGCGTTTTTTTTTTGGTGACACATTTGTTTTTCCCTCCTCGCCTTCTGAAAGCCATAACTTTTTTATTTTACATAGACACATGAGGGCTTTTATTTTGCGGGACAAGATGTACTTTCTAATGGTGTTATTCACTATACTATAGAATATAATGGGAAACCGCAAAAAAAATTCCAAGTGGGACAAATTGTGAAAAAAATGTATTTTCGCCATGTTTGCGGGGGTTTTGTTTTTACGGCGTTCAATCTTTGGTAAATATAATGTGTTATCTGTATTCTACAGGTTGTTACGCATCCGGCAATACCAAACATGTAGGGTTTCCGTTATGTTTTGGTACCGTAAAAAAATTCCAAACATTTTCTATTTTTGAAATTTGCGCCACGGCGCCGTTTTGTGCGACCAATAACTTTTTTGTACTAACATCTACGGACGTCAGTGAGGGGGCATTTTTTGCGGGCTGAAGTGTACTTTTTATCGCTAGCAGTTTAGAATGCATGCAACTTTTTTGATCACTTTTATTCAATTTTTTGAGTGACGTAAAATGACCAAAAAATTCAATTTTGGCGTTTGGAATTTTTTTTTCTTCTACGGTGTTCAGCGTACGGGATAAATGATGTTATATTTTTAGATCGGACTTTCTCGGACGCGGCGATACCAAATATGTGTAACTTTTTTATTATTTTAATGATTTTATTTGTAAAATGGGGAAAGGGTGGTGATTTGAACTTTTAATACTTTTTTTTGTACTTTAAAACTTTATTATTTTTTTTTTTACTGTAACATTGAGGCCACCTATGGTACTTGACCACTAGGTGGCGCGATTGTTAATACAACCTAATGCATTGCATAGGCAATGCATTAGGGTGTACAAAGATGGCGGTCTCCCCACTTCCTGTCTGCGGACGGAAGTGGGGCAAACCGGCCAGGGTAAGTGACGGGAGCCTTCACAAGGCTCCCCACCACCATGCCCGGTCGTCAGATCACCGGGCATGGTGGTGGCTGCGGCGTTCACTCAGACGCCGCAGCCATCATTGCCGCGGTGCCTGATGGTTAAAACAGCGGCAGCGGGCGGAGCCACCCGCCGGCATTGTTACTGCCAGGTGTTAGCGGCGATTTGCCGCTAACACCCGCCGGCTGTGCGGGGGGGTTGCGGCGTGATCCCCCTGCAAAGCCCCTTAGCAGCCCTGGGACGTACTCATACGCCCAAGGTTGTTAAGGGGTTAAATGACCTAAAGCTGGCAAACATCCGGACCTGGTATGACATGTATGAACTTGGGACATACAGGCCAGTTCTAAATAGCTTTAGATCATACTTGCCAACTTTTGAAAGTGGAAAAGCAGGAGATATGATGCGGCGGCGTGCGCAGCAGTAAAAAATTTGCATGACCATGCCCATCTTGTTGGCGAGCCACACCACTTTGAAAAACCACACCCACTCCACCTAACTGCATAATGATTCTGGAAGAAAACCAGGTTGTTGCCCCCACTAGCCAGGTAGTAGCCCCCTTTATCCAGGTAGTGCCCATTATAGCCAGGTATTATCCCCTATAGTCAGGTAGATGCCCCCTTGTAGCCAGGCAGTGCCCCCTAAGGCCAGGCAGTGCCCCCTTGTCGCCAGGCAGTGCCCCTTGTAGCCAAGTATTGCCCCAATTAGTCAGGTATTGCCCCCCGAAGGCCAGGTAGTGCCCACTTGTAGCCAGGTATTGCCCCCATTAGCCATGTATTGCCCACTTGTAACCAGGTATTGCCTCTTGTAACCAGGTAGTGTCACCATTAGCCAGGTAGTGCCCCCTTGTTGCCAGGTATTGCCCCTTGTAGCCAGGTATTGCCCCTTGTAGCCAGGTAGATGCCCCTTGTAGCCAGGTATTGCCCCTTGTAGTCAGGTATTGCCCATTGTAGTCAGGTAGATGCCCCCATTAGCCAGGCAGTGCCCCCATTAGCCAGGCAGTGCCCCTTGTAGTCAGGTAGATGCCCCCATTAGCCACACAGTGCCCCCCATAGCTAATAAAAATAAAATAATAAAATCTACTTACCTCACCAGGCTCCCTGCAGCGCGGCGAGGTCCGGAGGCTGCTGAATGAGTAGTCTCAGCGTTGCAGGGGATATGAGTGCAGTCGTGCGTCACACCCCCTTTGACACTGAGGTGTATGTACAGCGCCCACCGGGCTCTGTGCATACAGGGAGAGAAGGGAGGAGGGGGACGATCCCTCCTGCCTCCTCCCTGCACAGTGAGACTCGCCGGGCCAGTATTTATGAACCTTCCAATATCAGTAGCACACTATCAACTAAAGAAACTATGAAAAGGCACAAACATTTTTGAAAAAGCATTTCTGCTATCTAGGATACATGAAAAGTTTTTGAGGTTCTTAGTTCACATTTTTTATCAAAACTGCTTAAGCCCACCTCACATTCTTCACGGGGACCTCAAATGTAGGTGGGTTCCTACACTAACTTTTCCTTTCTTTAGGGCCTGTTCATACCTCCATACTTCAGGGAGTGAAGGCACCAGCTAGTAAGTACACTGCACTGATTTAAAAACCTGTGAAGGTGGGAGGAGTGCGAAAAACCAACAAGGAGGCAGGCACTCCTCCCTACACAAGCTAGAAAACCATATTTGGCATGACACATCCAAAAAAATTTTTTGAAAAAAGGAAATTAGAAAACCTCTACAGTATTTACCATAAATCCAGTTATTATAGTATTATCCATGATTACAAACACATCACAGCAGGCTAGAAATGAAAGAAAAGCCATTAGAATATCATTGTGAATAGAAACTATGGTAGTGATCTTGCTTGGTGCATCACAGGTCTTACTGCCGGCTATTGTCGTATGTAGAATAAAGGCTGAGCGCAGCAAATTTAAATTTCAACAATGATCACCATCTGATTAAAATGAGTTTCATTTAATGTAACAAAAATGAAAAATAAGAAAATTAATATGAAAAAAATGTTCCTAAACAGTTTATAAAGCATGCAAAATCTTGACCTACTGACCCAGTGACCTACATTTTGATGAATGTAAAATTAACGTACAATATAACAGTCTAAAATAAAGTATTTTGCAAGATTATAATAAAAAATGAAAAATATAAAAATCAGAACAAAATTTTATTATTAACATAATTTTGATTAGAAAATTAAGTCAATGAATTGCACTAGTCTCTATAGAGAAGAGAAGTTACAGTTAGAAACCCCCATGAGTCTACGCGAAACACGTAGTCCTTTTTTTTTAATATGTCCTTTTTATGGAATTTTATTTTTGGTATGTGGATGTTTGTAATAGTAGGTTTTTATGTTTAGGGATATGCTCCAAAGTGGTAAAGTTTTTTAAAAAAGAAAAAAGAAATGCACATGTAGAGAGCAGTGCCTTTCTAAGTCTTATTTCTGCCAACCTTGATGAACATTTATTCATTTATTTCTAACCACTGTGCCAATCCCCCTATATGGTATAAAAGTCTGCAGTGTGGGATACTCCTATATTGTGGCTTTATCTCTGGCTATATTGCAATACTAATGTATTGTGGCATAGTGTAAAATTACCATTCTCATATTACCTATCATACTCTTTGTCAGCATCTAAATGGTTAAACAGGAGAAAGGGACCTTTTTTATCACCATGTGAACCCCTCATGTTTGCAATAAAGTATAATGTCAGCCAAAGGCCTGGTAAAGGCTTGCAGGTCTGCTATCCATGTACACCTATTCGGCTCTATGTGATTGAATGCATGTCAATGTTCCACTGTCAGGCATAGCATACTGAATTACTTCTGTAAGTATTTTGTTTAAGAGTGATCCAGATATCACATGGTCAGGGACAATTATGGGACTACAAAATGTAATGAAAGTTAAAATGAATCAGTGACTGCCGTGGTCACAAGCCAATTGCAGCAGTGGGATGTAAACAGAAGACCAGGGAGAGACTGCCAATAGTGCTGGGATGGTGATGAGAGTCATGGTGAGTACAGATTTATTTAGGTTATTAGAGAAAAAGCAGCTTCTATTTGATGGAAAAAAAAGAGCCTGACAACCCATTTAAGTCTAGTGTGTCTCTGTAAGAGTGTTCCTGAAAAAGGCTTCCAGTCACATGTTAGAGTTAGTTCTTTATGCCACCTTGACCTAATGATAAGGCCTCAATGAAAGAAGGAGCAATAAAGATGTAAACACAGTCAAAACTGGATGTAACTTAACTCAAACAAGGAGCACACTGCTTAAAGGAGTTGTCTCACCTCAGCATCGATGGTAAATCGCTAGGATACGTCATCAATGTTATCTCTTCAACTCAAATTTATCTCGAAAACGAGCCCTGAATCCTCTTTTTTCTAGATGGAGAGGTGGTTGGGAATCTCCAACTGAAATGAGTGAGAGTTCTGAGTACAGCCTACCACAGCCTAGAAGCGCCACTTGGCTATAGTCAGAGCACCTATTCATTTCCAAGTGAAAGTCCCGACCACCTCTCTCGAAAAAACGGGACAAAACGGAGAGATTTTGGGGCTCTTTCTCGAGATAGATATAGGACCCAGATATGGGGCCCACACATATCAGAAATTGATGGCATATCCTGGCAAAATGCCATCAATGTCCCAATCCCTTTAGTTGGTAAAGGCACATTGGGAACAAGCTTGGCAGTTACTGAGAAAACAGTTTAAGGGCAACAGAAAAAAGGTTTCAGTCTCTCAAAGGGGGCACAAAGCTTGATAGGCCTTATCTCTACACAGGTCAAAACAAAAAGATGTCAGTACCTGTGAATTAAGCAATATTTTCACATTGCATTTTACGTAACAAGAGTGTGCTGCCTGCAATAACATGGGCATCAAACAATATCTGTTACTATACAAGGTTGCCTGAATAAAGTTCAGGCACACTATGTAAAGGTAATAACACCATGTAAAATGCTTTGTGTGAAACCAGTTTTAGAGATACCAGATCCTTTCACAAGATGCAAGTACTGTATGTATATAAATGGAGTATTTCATTTTTTTAATTGGACCTGTTTCTAAATTCACATAAATGTTGAACCATTATGGGTGACATGTCCCATTAGGGCTGCACCATTTTTTGGTGTGTTTTGCACCAAAAAACTGTCGATGCCCTCTTCTCTATATAAATGAACTGTAGTACACCAAAACTAGGTGCATTATACACCACGCACGACACATTTGAATGCGCCTAAAGTAGGCGCATCAAATATGCTAGCTATAATATGCTATGCGCCGCAGTTATGCTATGCGCCTAGATTAGATGCATTAATTATACTGGGCAGAAGCTTGCGATCTTGAGGTGTGGCACTGACGTCAATCCACGGACAGGCAGTTTTCCTGCTTTTCAGCAAATGCTGGTTCACTTTCCCATATCGACTTGGCCTTTGGTAATAAAGATTTTCTTTACCAAGTCACGGTAGCGGACTATCTACCTAGGTACAGCCAGTACAGCCTTTACTCTCTTGGGCATGGAGTTCACTAGAGCTTCATAGGTTGTCATTGGCATACTTCTTCCACTTCTCCATGACAACATCACGGAGCTGGTGGATGTTAGAGACCTTGCGGTCCTCCACCTTCCGTTTGAGGATGCCTCATAGATGATCAATAGGGTTTAGGTCTGGAGACATGCTTAGCCAGTCCAGCACCTTTACCATCATCAAGGCAGTGGTTGTCTTGGAGGTGTGTTTGGAGTCATTATCATAGTGGAATATTGACCTGCGGCCCAGTTTCTCTAGTGAGGGGATCATGCTTTGCTTCAGTATGTCACAGTACATGTAGGCATTCTTAGTTCCCTCAATGAAGTGTGCCTCCATACAGCCAGCAGCATTCATGCAGCCTCAAAACATGACCCTCCCACCATGCTTGACTGTAGGCAAGACACACTTGTCTTTGTATTCCTCATCTGGTTGCCACCACACTTGCTAAAAACCATCTGAACCAAATAAGTTTATCCTGGTCTCATCAGATCAGGGGACAGTCTTATTTTTAGAAAACTATTCATGAGCATACTTGTGCATCATCCTTAGAAAGGCTTCCTTCTGGGATGACAGCTATGCAGACCAACTTGATGCAGTGTGCAGAGTATGGTCTGAGCACTCAGGCTGACCCGCCTACCCCTTTAACCTCTGCAGCAATGCTGAAAGCACTCATATGTCTACTTTGAAAAGACAATCTCTGGGTATGACACTAAGCATGTGCACTCAGCTTCTTTGGTCAACCATGGTAAGGCCTGTTCTGAGTTGAACCTGTCTTGTTAAATCTTCAAGGAAAGTAGGTCCGCACTGGGTTTGAGTAAAATATTCTCCAAAACTTTATTCATCCAAAACAGCTTAAAAGTTCAATTCCAAAGAGAGTGGACATCACAAGACATGTAGTTGCAAGGATAACAACCAACGCATTTCGATCTTAATCGATCTTAATCATGGTGAACCATGATTAAGATCGATTAAGATCGAAACGCGTTGGTTATCTCTGCAACTACTTGTCTTGTGATGTCCACTCTCTTTGGAATTGAACTTTTAAGCTGTTTTGGATGAATAAAGTTTTGGAGAATATTTTACTCAAACCCAGTGCGGACCTACTTTCCTTGAAAATTTGCTTCAGCTGTCAGATCCTGTACGGGAGCGGTGAGCTGTTTCATTTCCTCTGTTGTCTTGTCAAGCCGCTGTATGGTCTTGGTCACCATGCTGTAGTTCGGTTTCTGGGTGTTGGCAATCTTCTTACAGCCGAGACCATTTTTATGTAGAGCAACAATTCTTGTTTTCAGATCCTTAGACAGTTCTTTGCCATGAGGTGCCATACTGAACTTCCAGTGACCAGTATGAGAGAGTCTGAGAGCGATAACAACAAATTTGACAGACCCGCCCCCCATTCACAAATGAGACACTTGTAATACTAATTAGTCACATGAAACTGTGGAGAGAAATGTCAAATTGGGTACAATTTGTCCATATTCACTTAGGGGTGCACTCAATTTTGTTGCCAGCGGTATATATATTGATGGCTGTTTGTTGAGTTATTTTAAAGGCACAAAAAATGTGCACTATTCTACAAGCTGTACACTGATTAGTTTACATTGTATCAAAGTATCATATATTCTTTGCTGTACCGTGAATAGATATAATACAATATTTACAAAAATGTGGGGGTTGTACTCACTTTTGTCAGATACTGTATGTCTTGTTATATGTGCGGTAACTGGGAACATTTTATTAAAAAAACATAAAATATACGGATGGACAGACAGATGGGCACCATTAGATACCCGGGCTCAGTATGACTGCAGCTTCTAAAACTTTATAGCTGTACCACTGCTAAATATTGATGGTAAAATGTATATACAGTAGCTGAATTTAATAAGTGACACTATATCATTGTGTTAATATACTGTGCAGTAATACGGATGGGTATAGTCATAGTGGCACTTGCAGTTGTTAAGTCTTCTTTTTCTAACAGGGGTCAATGGGTTTAAAGATCTCCTCAAAGGTTGGAGAACTAATTATTAAACGGAAGGAGGAAAATAGTGACAGAAGGTCAGCTTTGAAAAAAATCTGGGTGTATCCTCAGGAGGGTCATGCACAGTTGCTCTGCATTATATTCTAGTTGCAGTCCTATTTGAAAGCTCCACATGAGCACATTATGTGTTTGTTAAAAAGCAGTCGACTTGTATACTCCTTCTATTAATGACATCCATGGACAATACCATCAAAATCTGTATTTTTTTAAAGGAAGGAAAGTTGCATGGTGGCAAGAGACGGAAACATAAAGGTGAAGTAAAAGGCCAGGCCTCACACAAATAATTACCAGCATTAATTTACCAAAATGAACATGCTTTTCTGCTAATGAATTAATTCTCACAAAAGGCACACTCCCTAGACAGAGGATATTTGCAGCACCACGTGAAGCCTTCCTATAAGGGCTAGTCTGGGACAATTTGCTTTTTCATATGTCAAAAGCAAAAAGAATTGTGAAGGTCTGCAGTGATTTCTAGACAGCAAGCAATAAACTGCGTTTGCACCCACACACTTACAGCCTAACACCCCATCTGGTAAAATTTCCACGTCTCTCAGAAAGAAATCAATAGCAATAATCTGTGAGGGCCCTCGTAGGGTGTATATTTTTTATCACACTGCTATTTGATGTTTTTTCTGTCTACTTACAGCAATAGATTGTTCTGTATGTTGGCTAACACTGAAGATTTGGAACAATTATTACAAAAAAAAAAAATCTGCAACTAACATGCAGGTCACAATAACAGATTCTGAGCACTTTCATAGAATATCAGAAGAGCATTTTCTGCTGCTGGAAGACACTGAGAAATCACAGTCTTAGGCACTTGTTCATTCAACAGATGATTTCAATGCATTTCAAAGTGGAGAATTATTCCTTTATGCAATATTTATGCTTCTGGGTGAATCTATGCATCTTAAAACTTGAGCGAGGAGCAATATCGTCCTCCTTTTGGCTTGGGTTGTAACAGTGGTGTTGTCACTGTTGGTTTTCTGGAAAGAGAGAACATATGATGCTTTGTTATTGGTATTATTTATTGCAGACCTTGTCTAGTATCCAGTATTGAAGCTGTAGTTGATAAGTGGCTGCCTTGAACTTTTCCACTGATCAATGCAAGTGCTGGGGCAGCATGAAAGAATAGCTATCCTGAAGAGAGGCTATCACATGGGAAACCTGCTACACGGTACGCTGAAAAGACTGCAGTAATCTTGTATGCTTAAGCTTAGAAATATGTCTACCTTATAGAAATGTAGGTGCTGAGCTACAGCTTTAAAGGACCATGTCATTGTAGAAGGAAGGTCAAGAGCAACATAAGAGTTTGTTATCTGGTAGAGAACGGCAGAGGACTAAATGCATGCTACAGATAGCAGGTACATTTGTCCTGTATGATAAATCACTTTGCTACACTGGGAATCTCTATGTGTAGGTTTTATTTATTAATATGACATCTGTTATCTAAAGCAGAAAACATTTTCTTTTTATAGATTTAGGATATTTGGGGAGATTTACTATTCAACGTGCCAGAATTCTGAAGGCAAACTATCCAATGAAAAATAGGAGAGCCTGGCATGCTTCACATTTATAATAGGTTTAACACTTGGGGGTAAAGGCAGCTCCCCAACTGCATCCGCCCATTATCCGTGGCAACAAAGCTTAAGAGTTCTTTTGAATTGCGGCGAGAGTGCAGTTTGAGATGTGGGGTCCCCGGCGACAATAAAATTGCCGCGACAACGTTTGGGAGTGATGAGATTTTTATTTGTCCTTTAGGGGCTATTGCAGTACTAAAGTGTCTCAGGGTCCCAGCACCCAGCAGTCCAGCACCCACACACGCAGCAAACGGGGGGTCCTCCTCTTCCCCAAACTCCTGCTTTAACCTGACCGTTCTCGTGACTTTCCATTTTTGGTCAGGCCCCTGCTGAACTTCTCGCTGTTTCCCCCCAGATCGATGTTTTTTTTCCTCAAGACATCATTTACTCAAATTGAGACCTCTCTCGGCCTTCCCCGGGGATTTTCTCTTTTTTTGAAAATTACAACTAATAGAAGGACATGGTTTTCTTCTCTATAAAACGCACCCAATAATGGCTTCCAATCATGGCTACTGCAACTCGGGGGGCACACTTCTCTCCTGCACGTCTCCTCCCCTCTGACAAACTCGAACTTTTACCAACTGCGTTTTCCCCTCTGCACAAGCTGCCCCCTTCTCCTAGTCCAGCTCCTCCCCTTGAGTTGCTGTTGGTGCCCAGCTCCTCCTGAACGCAGCACACTACATACACGGTCCAAAGCCTCCCTGAACTATTAACTTTTTCCCCTTGTTTTAAATCAGGCCACCTACTCCTGTTTTCCCATGGAAATCAACTACTTTAATAGCCCAACACAATAAAAAACCCCTCACAATAGCTCACTTTGCTACCCTGGAAATCTCTCTGTGTAGGTTTTATTTGCTAATATGACAGCTGTTATCTGAAGCAGAAAACATTTTTTAGAGGGAGATTTACTATGCAATATGTGTCAGAATTATGAAGGCAAATTATCCAATAAAAATAGGAGAACATAGCGCTTCCATTTAAAAAAGGTGAAAAATTTTTTTACCCCTAATCTTAAAAAAAAAAAAAAAAACTATACATTTAATTATTGTCTGCTTCTAGTCTGTCCAACTTCTTTAAAGCAGGTCTCTGGAAAACCAGAAAAATAAATAAATAAATAAATAGTTTGACTAATTCTTAATTAATTTCCCTTCATGTTTTCTGACCTAACTTCTGTTTTTCTTGTGCTGTAGGTAGCCTCCCTCCTTTGCAGCTAAGAAAGATTTCCTGTTTAAAATTTGTTTCCACACTACCAGAGGATCATCCAGTTGGCCCAGATCTGTCAAAATAATGTACACTAATCATGGAAAGAAAGTGAACCCTCTATCAAAAGATTAAACTTAAAGGGGTTTTACCATGAAGACATTTCATACCTGGTTTGTCCTGCTTCAGCTTTCAGTGTGTTCAAAAGGGGGAGTGTATGATTTGTTTGAATTGCATATCATGTGTCCCAGCAAGCTTAACATAACCATGACTTTCCCCACGGTGTTCTCACTTTAGTCAAGCAAAGGTCTGTTTACGTATAATCGACAAAGTTGAAATCGGCACGGTTTTTAGGTTGATCGGAAATTTCCGATCACGCGTAAATTTAGGTGAAAACTGGACAATCATTACTATTGCGCCATTTTTGCGCTTCCTGTATTTTGGCGCCAAAAAATCAGCTTTGAGCATAGAGCGGGGAACTGGGTGTGCGACGTCAGATGTGAGTGTTGGGTTTCATTGGCTGAAAAAATCACATGACTCGTTTTGCATAGAACAGCGCTTCCTGTTAAGCACCCGTGTGCTGTGTCTCTCATTAGAGCAGGACGTGTGTAATTCTCCTCAATGCGCTCAGCTCAGCTCAGAGACCAGTTCTCTTTATTTACACAGACAACTATGCTTTTAGCTGTGAACATTAGAACATAGGTAATTAAGAAATTTTAGTTCTTAGTTAGTTTTGGTTGAATTTTTTTTAAGAACATCTAGCGCTGTACAGTCGCGGGGGGTGGGGGAACCAAAAACAGACAGGCAGGGGGCTTTTTAAAGGGAGTGTATATGTGCAGCCCAGACCTTTCTTTTAAGCTGCATTGAAATTTATTTTTTTACCATTTTTTGGCCAGCACACCCGATATCTGAAAAAAGTACTTTTTATTTTGTCCCGTTTTGTTTTAAAGACCCACCTTGACTTTATTGGATACAAAAATTTTCTGTAACTGCTGTTTTATTTCATTGATGAAACCCACCTTTTATTTCCGTACACATTTTAAATTTGGTGTTTTTCACTTTGGAGCAGCCCATTTTTGTTCAAAGAACCATCTTGTACTTATATTAGGGTACAGAAATTTGCTAGTAATTTGGGAGGTGTATTCATAGGGCAAAAAACCCCCTTTTATTATCCTTTTAAATTTAAAAAGGTATTTCACTTTGGGTTGCGGATTAATTTTTTTAAAGGCCACCTTGTACTTAAATTTTAATACAGAAATTTTTTGGTAATCTGTTTAATTTCATTGGGCAAAAAACAAAAATTTTTTTATCCGTAAACATTTTAAATAACTGTATTTCACTTTAGTGTGCCCAGTTTTTTTCAAAGAGCCACCCTTTCTTAAAATTTGGATAAAGAAATTTTTGTAGTTTCTGTTGGGGTTTTTTTCTTGTGCAAAAACCCCGTTTGTTTTCCATATAATTTTAAAAAGCTTATTTTCCGTGTTGCGGGCCCCAGTTTTTTTCAAATAGGGCCCCGGTTTGTACGACAATTTGATAGAAAAATTTTCTAGCAAATCTCTGTTTGTCATTGCTGCAAAAAAAAAGCAATTTCTCATCCGTGAAAATTCTGAATTTAGTTTTATTTCGCCTTTAATCTCAGTTTGGGGCAGATAGCACACTTGTAAAAGATATTTTGTGAAAACTATCAATTCCAAATCCTACTGGGCTTTGTAAAAACCCCGGGGCTGAAGGAAGAACCTGTTGATTTTGTCTTACATTCTTCCACCAAACCGCATTTCACAGGTATTCGCTAGAAAAATTTATTTCTAACCAGTTGGGTGAGAAAATTAGAGGAAATTTAGAATACTGTGATTTTCCCTGTTTTAAAAAAGACTGCAAAAACCTTTTAACCTTCTTAAATTTTATCTTTCTGAACATGGAGCGAAATGCGGTGGGAAAGAGGGTGTAGGACATGGAGGTAAGGTACGAAAAAGGTACTCCTTCCGGTGGCAAAAAACACGCAAGCCAGGGGATCGGGGTTCGGGCCCATGGCCTGTCAACGGGGTCAGGGCCCTGTAATCTAAGTAACAAAACAGCGTCTTCAACTTTTTTTCAGGGGTTTAATGAAATCTGCATCCAGCAGTCTTCCCCTCCTCGTCCTCCCATCACGGCCACAAATGTCTCACATCTCGTCAGCATCCCCTCCCCCAAAATGAAGCGAAGGCAGCCCAAATGTCAACTCGGTACCCCCATTTTTGGGATAATCCCTTTTTTAAAGACCTCTGAGAAAAAAAAATTGTGGGGGAGGGTCAGATGGCATGTTAAAAGATCAAGAGGCCAAAGAGGATGATTTTGTCTGCTCTGACGCCCAGCTACTGATGCCATCAGAGGAGGAGAAGGAAGCCGGTCAATCGGCAAAAATCCCGGGCAGTCAGCAACGCCTTGCAGTGCCTGTTGCTTGTAGCCCGTAGCTCCAGGATGCAGAATGTCAGGACGAGGAAGTCACCTGTGTTGATGATGATGATGACGACATTGCGATCCAAACGTGGTATTTTCAGCAGAATTTGCTTGCGAGCGCTTCATCACTGGACAAGGAGGAAGACGATGGGGTAGTGTTAGTACGGCTCCCGCCTCGAAAAGGGAGAGGGAGGTCACACAAGTCTGCTGAGATGATTCTGCCAGCCATGATCAGCGGAAACACAGCTCCTCGCTTATCGCCGTTGAAAAGGTCCAGGACCTCTCAAGCCTGGGCCTTTTTCGAGCAAGCCTCTGATTCACCCAGCGATGTCATATGACGCCTTTGCCGTAAACGCATCAGTAGAGGCAAGAAATCTTAGGTGTTTAACCACCACCAACATGTCTAGTCACATGCAGCGAATGCATGAGTTGAAATGGTGGGAACACTTGGCCAAAAAAGGCCACACACCGATGCCGGGCTTCCAACCACTGTCACACCCTCTGCCTCCACCTCCTCCTCCTCCACCACCAAGCGTTCCTCGGCTGCCCATGTCTCTCAGAGTCATGATCAGGGATGAGCCTCCACTTCAGCCTCCAACATCGCCCGAGTACCACCAGCACCACCAGAGACCCATCCTACACCTTCTCCTTCCACCAGTTTGACGACCTGAACACTGTACAGCGGCCAGTCTACCAGCTAGCATTCTGTATTCCAGGTTGGGGAGCAGAAGAAATACTTTAACCCAATCCATCCCAAAGCAAAAAGCCTAAATGCCGGCATTGCCAGGCTTTTGGCCTTGGAAATGTTGCCTTTCCGTCTGGTGGACACAGATGGGTTCCGCCACGTCATGGCCCTTGCCTGCCCCAATACCAGATCCCCGAGCAGGCATTTTTTTTTCCAGAAACGCCATCCCTGCCCTGGCCGGGCCACGTGTCATCTAAAATTTCAAAGCGCGTTGTCTGCATCTGTGTCCGGCAAGTCCATCTGACCACCAAAAATTTGGACTAGTAAGCACGACCCAAGGCCGCTATATCTCTGTGACAGCTCACTGGGTGAGCTGGGTGGATGTCTCTGGTGGTGACGGTGTGCTCTCAGTGCTCGGCGCAGGCTCCGCTTTCAAAACCGCAGGGATGGTCAGGGTCTTTCCCCCAGGGTCCTCGGGTGGCATTACTGCCCAAGAAACCAGGCCGTGTTGAAATTAATCTGTCTTGGGACCGTCAAAACACAGGTCAGGAGCTGTGGACGGGCCTTTCGTAACGGGGACGAGCGGGGCTGGGTGACAAGAACCTTGTCCCAGCAAGGTCGTGCGATAACGGTAGAAATCTGCTGGCCGCCCTTAAGATCGGTAGGCTGAGCACATCTTTTGCCTGGCACATGTCATGAATCTTGTCGTCCAGAAATTTCTAAAGCGCTACCCGGGTCTGGACTGCCTGCTGAGGAAGGCTCGAAGTCTGAGCTCACACTTTTCCGCCGTTTTGGGATGGACCGCGTCTTCGTTCCCGCCTGGCTGCGTT
The DNA here is from genome assembly GCA_025379985.1 of Phyllomedusa bahiana. Lineage (NCBI taxonomy): Eukaryota > Metazoa > Chordata > Amphibia > Anura > Hylidae > Phyllomedusa > Phyllomedusa bahiana. Next base: position 56,419 of record JAODAL010016397.1, read on the forward strand.
GCAGTGTCAGCTCGGCCTCCCCGTCAACTGTCTCATTGTTGATGTGGCAACACACTGGAATTCCACCCTCCACATGCTCCAGTGATTGTGTCAGCAGCGCAATGCCATTACGCAGTACGAAGTGACACATGGCCTGACAAGCAGCAGTGCGGACATTGGGGTGTTGAGCCACCGCGAGTGGAGGCAGGTGAACGAGCCTGCACCATCCTTGCCAGTTTTGAAGAAGCCACCAAATGGTCAGTGCGGACAATCCCCTTTGTCAGCATGAGCATTGTGGTTGATCTTATTTTCTAAAAACGATCGTTTAGAACACTCTGAAACATTCAGGTCCCACCAGCGACGGAGGAGAAGACGGACACAGATGCGGACACGGAGCCTTTCTCTCCGTCGAATCCACAAGGCCCGACAGTTTCACACAATTTTATCGGTCTTCATTAGACAGTGGTTCGGGGGTACCAGGGCTAGTGCAAGGCAGCGCCTCAGCTCTCAGGGTGCATCATCTCAAGCAAGTCAGGGCTGTGTTAAAGCTGTGCCGGAGGAAACTTAGGAGGAGGACGAGGTATTCCTGGACACCAACGTTACCGACGTCCCTGCCTTGGAAAGAGGTTGGCACTAATTTGAGGCGGAGGAGGAAGAGGAGGAAGATCAGTTTGCTAGTGCCCCTCGACCCAGAGGCTTGGGTCCATCTCTTACATGAGTGCTTGGATGCTCCATTTCCTCCAACATGATCCTCGCATTAAGGCCATCAAACTGAACTACAGTTATTGGGTGGCCACCCTCCTCGATCCCCGGTACAAAGCAAAACTCAGCACTTTCCTTCCACCCACCCAAAGAGAGAGTAAAATGCAGGAATTGGAGACCATGCTGATTGATCAACTGGAGACATCTGTTGCGTCTGCTTCACGTTCTTCAAATGTCACGGTGGAACAACGTCAGCAACGTGATAGCAGTAGAGCGCTATGTAGCCATAGCGGCAGCAGCAGCAGCAAGCATTATGGCAGAAGCCTAATGGGTGACCTCTGGCAATCTTTATTTACCACCTCACCAATGCATTTAATGCAGGGCACACATACAACACACAGAGAACGGCTTAAGATCATGGTGCACGACTATCTGAGTCTCAACACCGATGTTTTTGGATGTGTTCTGGACCCAATCGACTTCTGGGTATCCAAAATGGATGAATGGCCCGAGCGTCATATCTGAGCGGACCTTCAGCACAGCTGGAGGAGTCATTACAGACAAACGCATCCGGTTTTCCACAGATAATGTTGATCGTTTGACTTTCATCAAGATGAATCAGGCATGGATCTATGATGATGTTGTGGCCCCAATTGCCGAGGGCACTTAACATTCCTCTTCAAACAGAAAAGGTCCTCTTGAAAACTTTTTTTTAAAATGATCATTTCTTACTGCAATTTTTATCCTCCGTTCCCAAAATTTCATATTGCTGGTTTTGCGGTGAGGAGACTGTAAAAGACACCAAGGTTTCATGACAAAACCGTATTCAATTTACTCACTTTAGCTTTAGAATTTTTTGCACTGTCAATGGTTTTGGGGTCATGGTGCTATGAGATACAGCTATAATCATGGTCCTTTGGAACACAAATGTGGCTTCTAAGTGTCATTTCTCCCTCACAATTTTAACAGTTGCTGAGAAGTCATTTTTATAATTTTTTGGGTCATGCTGCTGTGAAATGCAGCAATACTACAGGTCCAATTCTAGAAAATGTGATTTCTAACAGACATTTGTTCTTCACAATTGTCATAGTGGCTCTAGGGTCATGTTTTGAATTTTTGGTGGCATGTTGCTGTGAAATGCAGCTATACTACAGGTTTCCCATTTCTAAAAAAAAATTTGGTTTCTACAGACATTTGTTTTTTTCACAATTGTCAAGGGGTGGCTCATGGTGCTGTAAAAAACAGGAATAGGTAGGACACTTTTAATGGACACATATTTCAAAATGACTTGTTTTTGAAAGATCTTTAACATAGCTAGCAATCCCTATAGTGAGACAACCCATTTAATACAATTAAAAAAAAGAGAAACAAAGACGTGGTGGGATTCCATCCTAAAAATGATGATTGAACGACTCCTTTTTCCGGCACTTTTTAATCTGTTGGTCAGACAGGTTTAAGGGTCATGCTGCGTTCCAGGACAGGGATAGTCAATGTCCATTCAAGTAAAATTGTTCAAATTTATACTGCCTTCTGGCACTTTTTAATTTGTGGGTCATGCAGGTTTAAGGGTCATGCTGTGGTACAAGACAGAGATAGTGAATGATCTGTGACTTTTTTTTCTGTGACTTTTATAACCTAATTGTGTTGCCTAAGATGTAGCACGTATCCAGTTTACTGTTGTGGATGTTAATTCCAGCTTCTCCATCCCTGTTTGGGTGCAAGAATGAAGGTGTTGTTCCTCTCCCATAGACTTTAATGGTCATCGGCGATAGTCTATTATCGACTATCGGATATCGGCATGATAATTGACGATATCGACTATCAACCTGATGACGATAGTTGACGCAATCGCTCATCACTAGTAAAGAGCTGTGACTAGCTACAATGTTGCTGAGTGGTTAGCACTTCTGCCTTTCAGTTTAGGAGTCCTAGGTTCAAATCTCTACAGGAACCAAACATGTGATTTTTTTTTTCTCAATGCAAATACCCAATTAAGGTTTCCTTTTTCTTTTGATCTATTTGCACTGTTTGATTAATAATTAAAGAGTACAGAGGATGGGAGTAGAATGACAGCACCTGGGGTCACTCAGCAGTGAGTGTGTGTGATTATTAAGCATAGAGGAGACTAACGGTAGCTGCATGGGAGCAGAGGAGATGTCTGAGCAAATGCGGTGAGTACTGAGAAGCTCTTGTCACTGGTCAGAAAAGAGCTGTACACTATGGATCACTAAGATAGCAGCTGAAACTAAAATGGTACAGAATTTTGAATAATGACGAATGGTGAAAATGTTTATGTTTAATTTGAAAGCTTTTCACATCAATTTTATTTTGTGGCAAAACCCCTTTAAACTGAAATTTAAAGTTATTAAAACTATCCCTGCATTGGCCCCAGAGAACCCCTACCTAAGCGGGGCAATTGCTCTGAGATGGTCGATCCCATTCTCCACCCTTTCCCTAGAGTAATCCTAGTTGTCCCTCTACTTAGATGATATGGACCAATAATAACTATGACCAGGTGGAAAAAAAGCAAATAGGTAAGAAACAACTAAGGCTGACAAAAAAGTGGTATGGTATGGTGTATGCTATCCAACAGTCAGAATGCTTAAGAACAGTATTAAGCCTCCAACAACACCAAAAAAAAATAAAGTAAATCTTAAGATTTTGCCAAATATCAGGACAAATATCCTCACTTACTCCAACAAATTTCTCACATAATATAGCATCAGGGTCATCAGGGAGAGCAAAAACTGTGAAGGATATATAGCAAAATATATATGAACAATACCTGACGAAAAGGTGCAGAAAACAATATATAAACCAGTGACTTCAACAAGAACCTACAAATTGTCCTATGGATACAAGAAAAAAATGGTGTGCATATTGGCCAAATAATCTACTGCAACTAACTGGAACTCTTCAACATGGAGCTGCATTAACTTCTATGACACTATCTACCTGGGTACTGTGATTATAGTTTTAGGCCAATATGCAGGCATTCAGCTCAGCATCATGTAGCTTCACTAACACCTTTGGCATAATCTATTTTGGTTACCATGAGTTGACACCTTGGTCAATATGGAAAGCATCTTATTTCTTGTATCCATAAGAAAATATCTATGATATTGTGGAAATCCACCTGTTTATATGTTGTTTTCTGCACCTTTTCTCCTGACATTGTTCATATATATTTTGATATATGTTCTTTGCAATTTCTGCTCTCCCGGGTGACCCTGCTTCAGGAGGAGTTGGAGTTAGTGGGGATATTTGTCCCTAATTATTTGGTGAAATCTTTAGATATACTTTCCTGTGTATGGTATTTTAGGAAGCAATTCTGACTATTACATAGCATACACCATATTTTTTGTGAGCCTTAGTTGTTTCATACTTATTTGCTTTTTTCCACCTAGTCATAGTTATCATTGGTCCACATTATCAAAGTGGAGGATAAACTAGGGTGACTCCAAGGAAAAGGTGGAGAACGGGGTTGCCCTTCTCAGGGCGATTGGTTTGTTTAGGGGTTCTCTAGTGCGTATCTATGGGTAGTTTTAATAACTTTAAATTAAAGGTTAAGCTTTGTCTTTTCAGAAGAGTTACCTTCATTTTGTGATTAGTATTTTGTATTTGTGATAAATTCTATTCTTCCTTATATGTTTTTTCCCAATCCATATGACTTGGAGATTGGATCTGTGACTTCAAAAAATAATAATGTACACCTAATATTACAGAGCCTCACATGTCTAGCAGAAGACAAAGTCATTTGGAGTTGGCTGTAGAACCAATTACCAGATATCCGATTAAACCCTTGTAACGGTACAGCAACAACCAATGTACGCTGAAGCGCCGACCGCTGACATCCGGGTGTGAATCCACTGTGGTCACTGCAGGCAAGATGGTGTATGGAGACCACACCAGGGATCAGAGTCTAAGGGGCCCCTGGTCTTCACCGGAGCTCGCCGCAAAGTGGGACGGACTTAGCTGCGGGGACCCCCAGGTCGCTACCCCTGATGTGGCTACCTGCGGTGACAGCCGAGGTACAGAACAGGAACATAGGAAAACATATGCAGGGCAGGTTAAACGTACACAGGGACACAGCAGGATACATCAGGATAAAGCAGGTACTGAACAGGTGAAACGGCAGGATACAGCGGGTAAGGAACAGGTGCCAAGGCAGGAAACAGGACAGGTGCAGAGACACCAGAAATGACAACAGGAGACAGACAGATGACACAGAAACTGGACCAGCATCTCCGGGGTTAAGTCCAGAGACACTGGCAGGAACTCAATGGAAAGACACAGCATGAGACTGCAATGGAATGACCCAGAGTAAAGGCAGGAACTTCCTCTTATAGCCAGAAGTCAGAGGTGAAGAGGAAGGTGCACAGGACAGGAAACTAATAAATAGGCAGGAAGCTGCCGTGCGCACGACCGAGGAGGCACAGTGCACAGACAGGATCCCAGGAAGCAACAAGACAGTACAGGCAAGTACAGGATGGCACGACACGCTGACGGTCCATGGCAGGGGACCGCGGCGTGATCCGTGACAATCCTGGATGTGCAATGATTTCTTAAAAGTAGCCGTGCACATTTAATAAATATATAGAGGGTGGGCCATCAATATAAGTTTCTTTGGTGGGCCCCAAAAAAAAGTATTTCTTTGGTGGGCCCAGGAAACTTCAGTCTGACTGTTTGTTTCCCTTTACCATGTACTAATTCACACCAGCATGCAGAAAGCCACAGTATAACACATAGGGAGAATGCCATAGATAAGGTGATGTAAAGGGTAACGCCATTCATACAGGAACACCATGCTGAGTTACAGCCTATAGCGCCCATAATATTCAAATGGGCAGGCTTCCCAGCACTTAGAAGGTGTCCTGCACAAAATACTTGTACCCTAAGCTCCCAAGTGTTTTAGGGCAAAAAAAATATAATAACATGCTGGAAAAATATGAGGTATTAGTTGATACGGTAGCTACAGTATGCAAGCTTGCAAGCCCCGGCAAGGCTCCTCATTTCTTGCAAGTCCCTACACTATTAAAAATAAAACCACAAAAAAAAATGGGACATAAATTACCAAGGAAAACTACAAAGCTACACATACTGCTCAATGGCTGAAAGATATACTGAGTCCCATTAGCAGCATCTCTGGCCCTTTGCATCGCCTTATCTATGGCATTCTCCCTATGTGTTATACTGTGGCTTTCTCCATGCTGGTGTGAATTAGTACCTAGAGCATTGGCTCATTAATATCCGGCACCTGCCTATCTTTCCCATGCAGCATTTGGGCCAGAGATGCCTGCTGATGGGACTCAGTATATCCTTCAGCCATTGAGCAGTACGTGTAGCTTTGTAGTTTTCCTTGGTAATTTATGTCCCATTTTTTTTTGTGGTTTTATTTTTAATAGTATAGGGACTTGCAAGAAATGAGGAGCCTTGCCGGGGCTTGCAAGCTTGCATACTGTAGCTACCGTATCAACTAATACCTTATATTTTTCCAGCAAGTTATTATATTTTTTTTGCCCTAAAACATTGGAGCTTAGGGTACAAGTATTTTGTACAGGACACCTTCTAAGTGCTGGGAAGCCTGCCCATTTGAATATTATGGGCACTATAGGCTGTAACTCAGCATGGTGTTCCTGTATGAATGGCGTTACCCTTTGCATCGCCTTATCTATGGCATTCTCCATATGTGTTATACTGTGGCTTTCTGCATGCTGGTGTGAATTATTACCTAGAGCATTGGATAATTAATATCCTGCAACTGCATATATTTCACATGACGAATTTGGGCCAGATATGACTACTAATGTGACTAATTATATATTTCAGCCATTGAGCAGTACGTGTAGCTTTGTAGTTTTCCTTGGTAATTTATGTCCCATTTTTTTTTGTGGTTTTATTTTTAAAAGTGTAGGGACTTGCAAGAAATGAGGAGCCTTGCCGGGGCTTTTCAAGCTTGCATACTGTAGCTACCGTATCAACTAATACCTCATATTTTTCCAGCCTGTTATTATATTTTTTTGCCCTAAAACACTTGGGAGCTTAGGGTACAAGTATTTTGTGCAGGACACCTTCTAAGTGCTGGGAAGCCTGCCCATTTGAATATTATGGGCGCTATAGGCTGTAATTCAGCATGGTGTTCCTGTATGAATGGCGTTACCCTTTGCATCGCCTTATTTATGGCATTCTCCCTATGTGTTATACTGTGGCTTTCTGCATGCTGGTGTGAATTAGTACCTAGAGCATTGGCTCATTAATATCCGGCACCTGCCTATCTTTCCCATGCAGCATTTGGGCCAAAGATGCCTGCTGATGGGACTCAGTATATCTTTCAGCCATTGAGCTGTAAGTGTAGCTTTGTAGTTTTCCTTGGTAATTTATGTCCCATTTTTTTTTGTGGTTTTATTTTTAATAGTGTAGGTACTTGCAAGAAATGAGGATCCTTGCTGGGGCTTGCAAGCTTGCATATTGTAGCTACCGTATCAACTAATACCTCATATTTTTCCAGCATGTTATTATATTTTTTTGCCCTAAAACACTTGGGAGCTTAGGGTACAAGTATTTTGTGCAGGATACCTTCTAAGTGCTGGGAAGGCTGCCCATTTGAATATTATGGGCGCTATAGGCTGTAACTCAGCATGGTGTTCCTGTATGAATGGCGTTACCCTTTGCATCGCCTTATCTATGGCATTCTCCCTATGTGTTATACTGTGGCTTTCTGCATGCTGGTGTGAATTAGTACCTAGAGCATTGGCTCATTAATATCCGGCACCTGCCTATCTTTCCCATGCAGCATTTGGGCCAGAGATGCCTGCTGATGGGACTCAGTATATCTTTCAGCCATTGAGCAGTAAGTGTAGCTTTGTAGTTTTCCCAGGATTTTACATAGAGACAGACACCTCCCCCCATCCGGTGTTTACGGTCACTTCTAAAAAGACTGTAACAATGAAAGTTAACCGCCCAGTCATAGATCTCGTCCAGCCATGTTATCCCCACTATGTCATATTTTTCTTCTGCAATTAATACTTCTAGTTCATTTATTTTGTTGGTCAGACTCCTGGCATTGGTCAGCATGCAATTTAGAGATTTTCCAGTTTTTATTCCTTTCTCCCTATTCTTTTTAACTATTGCTACCCTTCCCTCCACTCCACCCCCTGATTTATTACTAATTCACAGCTCTCTATCTTCACTATCTTGCACGCTATATGTGTAGTTTCCCTCCCCCCCCAGTCCCTAGTTTAAATATTCCTCCAGCTTCCTAGCCATTTTGTCCCCCAATACATTATGTTACATGGTGGGGGAGGGGGGGGCGAAATTTCTTCACCTCGCCCTGAGTGAAATTTAGCCTAGGAATGGCCCTGAATATACCCCTATATCCCTGAGGGGTGTTGAATCCAATATGGGGTGCCTTTTGGAAGGTTTTAGCTGTTGTGATGCTTTGGGGGCTTTGCAAATGCGGCATGGCACCCACAAAACTCTACATTCGAAAAGCCAAACAGCGCTCCTTCTTTTGTACACCCTGTCATGTGCCCAAATAGTAGTTTAGTAGTAGAACATTGCCGAACTTGGGAGAAATGGTGTAACACATTTTGGCATCCCTTTTCCCAGGATTCCTTGTGGAAATGAAACATTTTCAGCTACAACTGCATATTATTGGGAAAAATTCAATTTTCCATTTTCACATCCTGATACTAAAAGAAATAACACCAGTCAGTCAATATACTCACTAATCCCTTGGTCTTGGATATATTCTTTAAGAGGTGTAGTGTCCCAAATGAGGTCTTTTAGGGGTGTTTATTAAGTTTTAGCAACATAGGGTGTCTGAAAACCTGTAATGGTGCCTGAAGGAAATCCTAAAGAAAATTACCCCAAATTCCAGTAGCGCTTCTCCTATATTGAGGCTCGTGGCTGGGTTAAATAGCGCATTAGAGCCACATATGACATATTTCTAAAAATGGCAGAATAGGAGGAATCCAGGGAATCATTGTGTTACCCTAGTAATATTTCATGTGTACCAGAGAATTATGGATAGAAATTAAAATTCTGCAAAAGAAAAGTGACATTTTAAAATGTTACCTTTAATCTCTATGAAACACCTAGAGATTTAACAGACTTCCTAAATGCTTTTTTAACACTTTCAGGGGTGTTATTTCTTAGATTAAATAATTTATAAAGGTATCTAATATACAGGCCCTTCAAAGCCATGTCAGAACTGGACTGGTTACTAAAAAAATCTGTGTTGCAAATTTTCTTGAAAATCTGAAATATTGCAACTAAATGTATAAGCCCCCAACTGTTGTAAAATATAAAAAGATTTTAAAAATGATGGCAACACAAAAATAGAAATATGGTAGATGCTAGTAATAAACTATTTTGTGTGGTATGACTATCTGTCTTACATGCAGACATTTTTTTAAGTTTAAAAATGCTGATTTTTCTCAAATTTTCACAACATTTTGATATTTTTCACAAATATGGACTGTATTGGCCGAATTGTATCATTAACTTAAAGCACAATGTGTCACAAGAAAAAAGTTTCTAAATTACATGGATAGGTAAAAACCATGAAAAAGTTATTCCCACGTAAACCGTCAGATACCAGATTTGAAAAATGGGACTCTGTCATAGAGGTCAAAACTGGCCTCATCAGTAAAGGGTTATTCCTTAGTCATGTCTAATGGGTCAGATTTGACTAAAAGCAAGGTTTTCTCCAGTTGGTAGCACAATAGAGAAAGCATTCTTCCTCCTGAAGAAGTTCACCTCTATATACTGTAAGTGTTTAAGACAAAATGCTCCTAATCTGTTGCTGTTGTTCCTTTAAATGTTACATTTTGAGATTGGGTCACTGTTGCAAGCAAGGTCCAACAAGTTTCCTATTCTCTTTAATATATTTATTAATGACCTTGAAGAGGGATTGCACAGTAAAATATTAAATTTTTCATATGATACTAAACTTTGTAAAGCAGATAACAAAAACTGCAGTTTCCTGCATAGTCTTAATTCTTAAATTTTTTTTTCCACAAAGTAAAATTGTTGTGGGAAGCTTGCAAATTAAATAATAAACATTTTCCCATTCTTTCATTATTAAAAATTCTGCACCGTTTTTGTTTTAGCTGCTCTTTTAGTGATCCAATGTTTACAGCTCATCTCCAGGGGATATGACCAATGACAAAAGCTCCTTAGTCCCGGCCACACATGCTCAGATATCACCTCTCCTCTCAGGCATCTACTGAGTGTTCAAACCCCAGGTGCTGTGATTCTACTCCCGTCCTCTGTGCTTCTTAGTTATTTGTCAAACGATGCAAATAAATTAAAATAAAGAAATCTCAATGAGGATGTGAAATTGATAAAGAGAAAAAAAATCCACAAGTTTGGTTCCGCGGGGATTTGGAACCTTTGACCTTTGTGCATTGAGGCAAAAACTTTACCTCTGAGCTACATTATAGCTACTCCCAGTTATATACATAAACAGAACTTTCTTTGACTAGAGAGATGAAAGGCCTGGTGATGTCATCCTGCTGGGTCACATGATATGCAATTCAAACAAATCACACACGCCCCCTTCTAAGCACACAGAGCTGAAGAGCTGGATGTAGGAGGTATGAGATGAGATCGTTGCAAAACCCCTTTAAAGGGGTATTCCCATTTCATTGATTAGCTTTAAGCATGTAGGCAAAGGTAAATAAAGTCTACTACCAAACACCTTGCTTTTTTTGATATTGTTTCTCTTCCAAGTTAGAAGCAGATCTTATCTCTTGCTTATGCATACAAGCTTCCCTAGTTAGTGACCACCTATCTGTGCTCTAACAGGTGCTAGCAGCAGACAGTTCACAAACCTTCAGCAGTTATGGTACTGTAACAGGATAGGAATAGTAGAGCTGATATGCCTATTACCAGGAAGTGTAAGTCTGAAGCTGCCTGTGGCTCTGTAAAACATCATGATGAGAAAAGTAATTTTAGCGCAGTAGTGACAAAAGAAGTTGAACAACGATAAATAGAAGATCATGCACCTGGAACGGGAAAATTCCTAAACAGTAAAACTGGTATGGGGGGAGAACTTATTTCTACCACTTAACAAATCACTAGTCGGATCACACATAATAGAATATCATTTACCGTTTCGGGCACCAGTGCACAATAAAGATATTGCAGAGATACCCTATAGATTAACTATAATACATAGAAATGTTATCAAAATTAGTTTGATTAGTTTAAAAGAGGTAAATTAAAATATATGCATAAATACATCAAGTGTCAATATAAAGATTTTTCCCTTAATCTATTAATACATAAGGCTTGATTTATAATATGAGGAAATCTTCTATATCTGGAAAAAAAAATTCTGCCAACAAGGAGATGATTCTTTATTGTAAAACTGTGCATTGTCTGCTACAGAAAGTTGTGATGGGAAACTCAGTTAGAGTGCTCAGAATGGATATACTTTTTGGCTATATTTTTGAGTGTAGTAATATAACAAGTTCTAGTTAGCAGATCCCTGGATAGAAGTTGTTAATGCAGGGATTTACTCTGATTTCTTTATTATTTTTTTCAATAAGATGATTCTTTCCCTTGTGTCCGCTTTTGCTGTTCTCTGGATCAACACTAGAGGTTTATGGATGGAATTGAATGGGCGTTTGTATTTTTTTCAGACTTTGTTTTACTGTCATTGAGATATACGGTCACTCCAAAAACAGTATAAATAAACCCAATGACTTTATGTCTATAATTTGGGTATCCTGGTGATACCCCTAATTCAGTGCCCATTGCTATCCTATTTAGGAAACTGTGGGGTACAGTGTCTATAAACACTATCCTTTAGAAATTACGTTGTCATGACTTTAGCTACTGCCCAAAAAAGTGTCACACAGACAATTAAAACCTAAGTGCCATATTAAAAGTTACCCCAAAATAATAGTCCAAAAAGTATTGCCCCATAGTGTGAAACAGACAGCAGTGTTTCCCCTTCAAGAGTAATAGTACCCCCTTTTTGTTCCTATTAAGTAAACTTCCTTGTCCTCCCTACAAGTGGTAATTCCATCTCTCTATCCCTGACAAAAAAAATGCCCCCTTTGTGCTCCATAGGAAAAAATAAAGCTGGTAGTCTACTGGTGGCACAAAGGGGTTACTACTCTGTGAGGGCAAAAAATAATGTGCACTCTATTGCAATAAAAATTCCCCCATTTGCCTCTCTTTTAGGTTTCATAAAGGGTGCTGAGAAGTCAGTAGATGTGTCTAAAAGGGTGCCTGTCTTTGCATTTACTCACTGGCTTCTGGTTCAGATAGTTCTAAGATTTCTGAAATCATATTTATTTGGAAGTCAGTGCAGAGTTATCCAAATTGTGAATTGAGGCAGCTTTCAGTTATTGCAGCTGAGCACTCAGAATGTTGGCAGAAAGCCTAAGTCACTATTTTACACTTACAGGATAAGTAATTAATACCCTGATGTTGGCTGTAGGCCCAGGTGTCCACACCCTATTAAATATGTGGCTTTGTCAATGATTTTTTTTTCCACTAGACAGATCAAGTGAGCTGTCAATGAGGGACCAAAATAGTTGTAGGTTGTAATTTTTTTTTCTGAAAAACAGACAGGTTTGCAAACATAATATATATTAAGGTATTATTGGGGGAACCATGGATTAATAACTGACATATTATTTTTGACAATGCAGTCTGACCATTCAGATATTTTACAAGCAGTCGGGATACAGATACTTCCCATTTCCGCTACTTTTTATGTGACATCTTCTGCTTGTCTGAATGTCAGATCCACTAAAATGCTCTGACATAAGATCCAATATCATTGTCTCATTTATAACAAAAAAAGAGAAAAACTTTTTCCTGAGTTTATTCTTAAGTTTAATAATGCTGGTGGACTCCAAACATTGAGCAATACAAGAAAGTACACCAGTAGTCAAATGAAAAAGCCATATGAAACAGATCAATAAAAAGACTCACTGTTAGGTAATTCAGCAAATGGACAGTGGGCAGAAAAGCAGGTACAGTATTTGGTTGAGATACAATGCAAGTACACTCTAGAAACAGCATATTAATGGCAATTACTGTCCCTAATTAACTGCCCCCAACACTGTCCCTCACAGCTCACTCTATAACTGCCCATAACACCTACCCCTAAAATATTTTCCTAAGGCTAACAACTGACCCTGCTACAAGAAAGTTGCTTGAGGACCCAGTTAGACCTGGTCAGAGCCTAAAAGAAACAAGACAAACACTAAGGGCGACTAACACTAATAATAGGTTAAATTTGGGGCCTTTAATGTATAAACCCCGCTCTACAGGGGGTCATAAATCAGGGCATTCAGTGCTAAAGGCAACGGGTTCAATCAGGTATAATTTTTTCCCTTGGGAAAATTTGGTATACCTGTTCCAGTTGTAATGTCCCCAAAAAATGCCGTACGAAGCTAAAATTTTTTGTACCCCCTTTCACAGTTTCTAGTGTCCCTGCGGAATTTTAAAAAATGAATGAAGGGGGTTTTCCGCTAAAAACAGGTTTGAAAAGACCCATTTTACCTGTCCCAACCCCTTTTCAAACATGTCGCCCAAAAACTGAAATTTCCAAAAAACTGCAGACCCAAAAATTGGGCAAACAAGAAAAAAGACAAATAAAAAAGATATTTTAGTTCTACCCCCAAACAAACTGACAAAAAACCCGGGACGGGAAAACCCAAAACACGTATTTTTAGACGGGTTCCCCCAAAAACTTTCTTACTCTGAAAAGGGACCCCCCATTTTTAACTGAGCTGTAAAGAGACCTCTAATGAGCCAGGTTGAAAACCAGGCCCTAACCTGACTTTTGTCTCTTGTATTTAAATTTAAAGGGACCAATGTTATTGTTTAAATATTGCCCTTTGGTTTCTTTTCGGGCTAATTTTTTTTTTTGCATTGTTTCGCTTTTGTCAAAATCCCTTACTGCCTATAGGGTTTGCAATTTTAAATTTCAAAAGCCACTGCTTTGGGAAAAGTTATCCCGTGAAAATTGATACCTTGTTTTTTTTCCATGTGTAATCACGGCCCTTTACTTTTTTTGTATTTTAAGGTCCCAATTGTAAAAAATTTATATGAATAGTTCCTTGTATTTTGACATATCTCTGCCTTTTATTTTTCCAGATAAAATTACCCTTTTTTCTGGGTTCGCTTTTTTGGGGACATTTCCCCCCAGGAAAATTAACCCGCCTACCATTTCCCTTTCCCCTTTCCTTCAAACCCCTCCCCCTTCCCCCTTTTTTTCCCACACCCCCTTTTTTTTTTTGGTTCCTTTACTTTTTTTTATTTTATACATGATCCCTTTTTTTTTTTCTTTCAATTTTTTTTCTCTTTTTTAAATCCAATACAGGCTCCCTTTTTGGGCCATTTTTATTCCACCTTTTTTTAGGTTAACCCTTTTCCTAGGTCTTTAATGGTTTTTTTTCATTTTTGGGTCATTTTTCCCTCTTTTCCCCTATTATCTTTGTTTAAACCTCTGTCCTACTTTATTTTCTCACTAAATTCAAAACTCTCACACAAAATTCTACTTTTTAAATTTTTTTTTCACTTTACTAATGTTCTCCCCCAAATTCTTTACATACAACACATTTTAAAACATACTTTTCTATCATATTTTTCCAATTTCCCGGGTTTTGCTTCCACCGACAAAAGTCACATTCGCACATCCGGGTTTGTTTTCCAGATTCGGGAAGTTAATGCCCCACACCCAATGCGGGCGGTCCATGGGGAATTGCCAGACAGTTTCCAAATACTTTCCCCCTTTTTGCACCCTCCGGGTTCTGTCCCCCTTTTTTTTGGCTTATTCAGTTTCCCTTTTTTTTGGTATTTTTCCCCTTGTTTTTATTCCCTTTGGGGAAACTTACTTGTCCTCTATATCTTTTGGGCCCAGCTTTCCAATCGCCCGACCCACACCCCTTCAAATTACTTTCAGTGACTGTTCTTTCTCCTTCTCCCTAGTTTGTTTTATTTCTGTTTCTCTCACGCTATATCATCCGCTTTATGTACCTGTGCATTAGGTTCCTCTTTTTTCTTTGCCAAACCTCATACATATGGCTTTATTTATGCTCATTTTTACCTAGGCTCTTCTACTGCTGTATACCCTCTTCAGCGTCTCCACATCTGTTTCCCATCTCGTTTTCTCCAAGCCTACTATTTTTCTTGCTTTCGAACGGTGAAAAAATTTAATCCCCCTTTTAAATTATCTTTTCCCCCTTAATTCTCCTCCCTGTATTACGATCTTTTCTCTATTCCCTATACATCCCCTTTTTTTTCCCTTTAAACTTTTAGTCTATTTTCTCCTCAGTTTTTTAAATTCCCTTTCTGATATTTTTTTCCTCCTCACCTTTTTTTTTTGGGACATTTTTTCTCCCCTTTTTTTTGTATTTGTTATCATTTGTTTACTTACACCAATTTTTTTTGCTTACAGACACATCTGAAGAAGGTTTTTGCCGAAAACATTCATAAAAATTTTTTCTTGTTTTTTCCTTACACATATTTCCCCAAATTTTGTCTTAAACCCAAATTGGAGAACGCCTGTCCTTTAAATGTAAAATAAACTCCAAACCCCTTTTGCATCATAAATGGGGGGTGGGGCGTAGGTTTGTTTCTTCAAAAAGGGGCCGGGTCAGCTACGGGAAAGGGATCCTAAACTTTTAACCTTTGCAAACAGTTCAAGCAAACACAGACAACAAGACAGACATAACAGAAAAACTCCTTCTGACCTAATGGGCAGAAGAGGTCAAAATGGCAGGAGAATTCCTGCTATTCATTACAATTTTGGGAACTCTCATCCCTCTTTTAAAAAAAAAATTTAACCAGGTTTTGGTTTTAATGAAGGGGGAATTTTGTTTTACCATTTTTTATTTTCCCTTTCCCTTAATATTTTTTCAAAGAAAAATTGGGTTAAAAAAATTATTCACTATTGAGATTTTTATCCATTTCAGTATTGGGGGAAATTTTTTAAAAATTGGTGGGGAAAAGGATCAATAAAAGGGCATAGGGCCAAGATTCACTAGGGGGCCCTATGTTTGAAAATTCTATTCTAAAACTCATTTTGTTGCCCATTAAAACAACCAACAGAGCGCCCCTTTTTTTTCATATAAAATTCCGGGAAAAAAAAAGGGGTCCTCAGATTGATTGCTATGGGCAACAAAGTGAGTTTTAGACTGAGACAGTTTTTATACATGTGGCCCTAGCAGTCAATCTTTGGATTTATGCTCACAAGTATTACTGGGGTCTTTTATAAACCCCCGCCTTTTTGATAATTGGGAAAGGGCAATCTGCAAAAGGGACAAATTTTTTAGAGTTTTAAGGGGGGCATGGAGGGCAGTCAGGGTTTTGATTTGCCAACAGGGAGCAGGGAAAACTCAGAAAAACCACGGGGGCATACAAGGGTAGGGGGTGCTTTTCAGGGTAAGAGTAAAAAAAAAAGAGGGTCACAGTGCAAGAGTCATGTGCAGTATGTATAAATCCGGGAAAAGTAGCCCCCAGATGAGCTCCCAAAAATCAACTCCACTGTTGGGTCCCCCAAATTTAAACTCTGCTCATGGGCCCCCAAAGGGCCCAAACCCCCTAGTGGGGCCCCCCAAAAACAAATTAAATGGGGGGGCCCCTAGAAAACCCCACTGGTAGGGCCAGTCTCCCCATTAGACCCAAGGGCAATTTCCCAAAAAATCCTACTTTTCCTCTAAAATAAAATGTAACATAATGCTAATTTGGGTTGACATCTATATCACAATATGGCAGCAAAAAAGCCAAAAGCCCGGAGAACTCAAACCCTTAAAAACAGCTTTTTTAAAAAGTACTGCACAAAGGGAAATTTTAAAAATTTTTCATATAACAGGGGAAAAAAGCAGATCATGGGCACAAAAAAAAATCCTTTTAAAATTTTTTTCAAAAAATAAAAATTTTTTTAAAAAAACAGGGGAAAACTTGTACAATAAAAAAAGGTGTTTTTGGGGAACATGTCATAACCAAGACCACTCACCTTTTTCCGCCAAACCCCACGACTAATTCCTTGTTGTCGGTTTCCCCAAAATTTAAAAGAAAATGAACAAATCGCAAATTCAGGGGACATCAGATTGATTTTTAAAAAAAAAAAATCTTTTTAAATTTTTGGGCAACATAAAACGTTTTTATACAGGTTTTGGGTTTGAGAATTTTGGAAACATTAACATTTAACAAATTTTTTAAAAAAATTTTCATTAGAAAATTTTCATACCAAATTTTTTTGCTTAAACATTTTTACAATACAAAAGGGATTTCTAAATAAACATAATTTTATTTCATAAGCACGACAATTTTTCATTTTCTTTGTTTTGCATTACCCAATAAATTAATTTCAGCATAACACTTGGGAAATCATTATTTAAAATATTTTAATTAAAACAAAAAAAACAACTTGTCTAAACATTTTTTTAAATTATTAAAAAAATTAAAATTTTTAATTTTTTTTATTTTTTTAATTTTTACTGGGGAAAAAAGGGGGTTTTTTTGTCCGGGGGGGACTAAAGAAACGGGAAAAAAAAAAAAATAGATAGGGCAGCACTTAGAAAAAAATGTTCTTTTTTTCCCCGCAACTTTTCAGCCTTACAGAGCCTTTTTCAAGCAAAATTACCGGGTGCACATGTAAAAAAAGGGGAATGCATGGTACAAACCAAAAAAAGGATTTTTTACATAATTAAATTCAAAAATTTGATCAGCAATGTTTTTACATGAAAAAGTGCCAAAATAAATAAAATTCATTCACAAGGTACACACAAGTGAAAACAAAAATCTATAAATTTATAAGTGGACTCAAACTGTTGCACAAAAATAAATTAAACTGTTTAAAGTTGGGCAGGGTGCAATAAATCACATAATTAGTCACAAATGACGTATAAAGTTGCCATAGTGATGCGAAACTTTCACCGGACTACAACCCCTACTTTACAAGCAAGGAACAATAGAACGGGGTTCCCTAGTTACAACGGGGAAGTATGGGCAAAAAATCACCTAATTTACGTTAATAACCCCCCCAGAAATGGGGACCCCCACGGGACCAACAACACATAGAAACACTACATGATTCAAGGTCTCATGCCTCCCGGGGCTCCCCCCAGAAAAACCCCGGGGAACCATTCCCTGCAATTTTTATTGTGGTTTAAAATTCAGAAAAGCCGTGTTCGGATAAATAAACATAAATCTACTATCAAATTGGGGAAAAAAGGATCTGTCGCGAGACATTTTCAGGAATTAAAACAAAAAAATGAGGAATTTAAAATTTTGGATAATTGATCATATTCCTACAGAAAAAACAGTTAATCGAAATATGTTGCTAAAACGTAAGGAACTAGAATGGATACACAAACTGGGTACACTATACTCGGATGGATTAAACATTGAGTTTAAGATCTACCCACAGATGTATAACTGAGGTTTTCTGCTCTTCCGTCCTTGCACCCTCTTTTGGGTATGAATGCACATAAGGTGCTAGACTTGTAACAATTTTTGACCCTATTAAAATTTTTTATTTTTTAAAATATTTTTTTATATATAATTTATTTTATCTTATTTTAATTTATTCTCTTTTCTTTTCTTAAAAGATATCGTGAGTGCCCGACTCCTGGGGTCAGATGTCTTCCCCCTTGTCCCGCTGTACAGTACTTCTCTCCATATAGTTTACAGGGTTGGGTGTTTATAGGATAACATGTATAATTACTAGCGCTGTCCTTAGGTACCTGCGCGCCCCTTGACAGGAATGTGGGCCGTCGCTCGGAGGCTCTGCCTGGTTTTCTGGGTGGATCCTCGGAGCGCCCATGAGACCTTGAATCATGTAGTGTTTCTATGTGATTGTTGGTCCCGTGTGGGGTCCCACATTTCTGTGGGGTTATATACGTCAATTAGGTCCGATTTTTTGCCCTATACTTACCCTGTATGTAACTAGTGTAACTCCGTTCTATTGCTTCACTTGCTTGTGAAGCTAGGGGTTGTAGTGCGCCGGTGCAAGCTTTCTGCATCACTATGGCAACTTTATACGTCATTTGTGACTAACTTCGAGCGCTAATGCGCCTGTGCAGATTCTTTCACAACGCCATAGCACCCCAAAGCCTAAGAGAGGCACGCAAGGGGCAGACGATCTTGGGGTTTCGCATGCGCGGGACGATTACAGAGACGCCGTAGCAGGTCTATGGAGACGCATCATACCCAGTGAGGAGGAACTACTCAAGATAAGAATTGTAATTATTATGTGATTTATTGCACCTGCAACTTTAACAGTTAATTTAATTTGTGCAACAGTTTGAGTCACTTATAAATTATATAGATATACTGTATTCACTTCGTGTGATACCTTGGAATGAATTTTAAATTTTTTTGGCACTTTTTCACAGTATAAAACCCCATTGCTAACAATATTTTTGAATTTAATTATGTAATGACACTTTTAATTGCGTGTAAACCCTAGCACTTCCTTTTTATACACTGCTGCACCTTTAAAAATTTTCTGAAAAAGGCTCTGCTAAGAAACTGAAACGTTGCGAATAAAGACACCATTTTTTCTAATGCTGTCCTATCCTATTTTGTGATTTTTTCAGGCCTCGTTCACCCTGGGACGTGCACTAGTCTATTTCTCAATCCCAGTGCTGTTTTCTATTCTTTTTTGTCTTTAAATTTGAACGGGAAACATGCACGGATTTTTTGACTATCCTTACCGGTGTTTGTTTATCATGACTACTATTCCCAACATCTTTTCATACTCAGAGGAGGATGTGGGACGGATTTTGCAGGCAATCTCAGGCGATGCAACTTTCTTGGACGCTCCATCCATTATCAACATTAAAAGGAGATGGGAAAATGAACAAAGAAAACAAATTTCAACTCAATTACATCTGCTTACGATTGGAGAGTATTACAAGGCAAATAGGATTCCAAAGTTTTGAATCACATTTGACCCTAACCTTTTTTCTGATATGATGATTTTTTCCAAAGTTTTGTTCAAAATCCAATAAATACCATGTGATGTAATACTTCTCAATATGGAATTTTTACAAGCGAACTGTAAAATAAATTAGATTAAGAACGATGAATTACTGGCTTCTATCAAGGGGATTTGTAAAGTACAAGGAGGATTTTTCTAAATCTTTGGCTAAAATTTAAAACTGAGTTGGAAAGTACAAAAAAAAAAAAAAATCTTTGTACTGAGACACGGGACTGATAGGTTTTTAATTGCAAAACCTAAACCAACGGGAACTTTAAACAAAAAATTTTTATCCAAAAAAAAAAACAAGTATTCTTCGTCGATCCAAAACACAGGACACACCTTCTTTTTTTGGGTTTTTGGATACCCCCCCAAACCACTAGGAAAGGGGGGGCTGCAAACATAAACGCCGAAAATAGATCTTGGGGCGACCAAGAAAAGAAAGGGAAATTTGCCTTTCCAGAACCGGGATAAAGAACAAGATTTATGGAAAATTTTTCCCTCTTAGAACGTCAGATATGAAATTTTAAACTTTGAACAAAGACTTTCTTTTGTCCCCCCTAGAATATTGATTGGTTCCCAATTGAGTTAGATCTTTTTTTTAAATTTTTTTTAAAAGTAAATTGAAGGATTTTTTTCTAATTTACTTACCAATTACCTTTGTTAAAAATTTGAAAAACATACTTTTGACATTTTTTTCCCAAACAGGTTTTCAGAAAAAAAAATAAATTTTTTTCCTTTTCGATAATTCTTTATCAAACTTTTGAACTACTTAAATTTGGGGACAACAAAATACGGCAAGAGTTCAAATTTAAATTTTCAAAAAAAAACCAAAAGAGACAAAAGGCCATAGAAATTATCTAAAAATAATAATAAAAACTATAAAACCCGCTGAAAAAGGGGGACCCTGGTTCTAATGAACTGTAATTACATTTGTGAAAAACTGAGACAATTAAATTACATCAATGAGAGATTTAAAACCCCTTTTGATCCTCTTTCCAAAAACTGAAACAAAAAATTTAAAAAATTTTGTGCATTTTGCACAGTAATAGGAAAATAGAAAAAATTAAGGATTTTTTGTCGAAAAATTTTTCCCTCCTCCCCCTTTTATGTCTTCCAAAGATACATAAAAATTTCCTTGACAAATCCTCCGTCCCCATTTTATCTGGACAAGGTTTAATCTTTAGCCCCCTACTAAGTTTTTGGGCAAAATGTTTAAAAATTTTTATGTTTCAAACGTTTTTAAAAACATGGGAAACCACAAAATTTTTAAAAACATCACACATTTGAGGGTTTCTTATAGGATATTCAGTTCTTTTTATTAATTAATTTAAACACATTGACCATAAAACAGGCCTAGGGAAATTTTTTGACGGCATCGATTTTCCTACAGATAATATTGAATTTTTGACAATTATTAAATTTATTCTTTCGAAAACTATTTTCTTTCCCAAAAAAAATTTATATTCGAGAAAGGGGGCCGCTATGGGGGCAAAAAGTTGCGCCTAAAACCCATTCCACCTTTTATCATTACCTTTAGGAAGAATTCACCCATGTGTCCCACCCTTTCACTCAGGTGCTTGGTTGGTGGGGCGTATTATGATACCCTTTTTTTTTGGAGGGTACTGTGGAAGAGCTATCTAATTTTTTCAATTTTTTAAAAACCATGATGATCCAAATTCACTATGTCCAATTCTTTGGGCAAATACAATTTTTTGGACCTATGGTTTAAAAAAAAGATAATAAATTTTCCACAATCCTTTTAAAACCCACTTTCAAAAAAAAAACTCCATTTTTTAAAATTTTTCACTAGAATGATTTAAGTCTTTACCTATAGCCATTCCTTTTGAGGAAAAAGATTGTTTCTAAATTTCCCCCTTTTTGAGATAGACTTGATTTAGATTTCCTTTTAAAACACACGTGGGTATCCAAACCATTAAAATCCCAAAATAAGAAAGGGGACAAATATGGTAGGAACCACTACTGGGGGGTAAAAAAAATTCGGAAAACAAGGGGAAAATGTTAACAACTTTAACAAAATTTTCTCAAAAAATTTTTTTAATCTTACATAGGGGAAGGGAATTTCTCAAAACGAAATTTTCCTCAAAATTTAAAGGTTTGCTGTTCCCCTAGGATGGCTTTTAAAAAATCAAAAATCTTAGGTATATAAGGTCCCTACTGAACCTAAAAAAAAGTCCTAGATTTTGACACCCAGATTAGGGTTTTTTTTCCCGGGGCTCTCTTGCCAAAATTGTTTTAACCTCTTTTAAAGGAATACCTTTACACCCCAAAAATGGGAAAGCTTTAAAATTTTTCATTTTTAAACATGTAAGAGTATTATTCTTTTTATGATTATGTTCCCTGCAATTATTATATGTATGAAACACCAAAATCCGTGTTCGGAAAAATAAACATAAATCTACTATCAATTGGTAAAATGGATCCCCTGTCTCGAGACTTTTCGGGAAATTTAAAAAAACAAAATTTTGAGATAAAAAAATTTGGATAATTTATCATATCCTACAGAAAAAAAAAAGTAATCGAAATAGTTGCTAAAATGTAAGGAACTAGAATGGGTAACAAACTGGGGCACTATACCCAGATGGATCAAACATTGATTTAAAATCTACCCCCAATGTATAACTGAGGGTTTTCTGCTCTTCCGTTCTTTCACCCTCTTTTGGTATGATGCACAAAGGTGCTAGATTTTAACAATTTTTTAGTATTATTATTTTATTTTAAAATATTTTTTTTATATATATTTATTTATCTTATTTTAATTTATTCTCTTTTCTTTTTTTTTTTAGATATCGGAAATTTTTGAGCCCATTTTACGGCAAAGTTTAAAACGGCAAGGGTTTTTTTTGGGATCGAAATTTTTCAGACATGCGATAATTAAGGTTTAAAAACTGTCATCTCATTTAAGATCGCGCCATTTCGGCGCTTCCGTAATTTTTTGGGGGCCCCGCAAAACAATTTCATAAAAGAGCAGCGTGAGATGTGTGGGGCGTGTCATGACGGGATTTTTTTTTTAATGGGGTTTCGATTGGCTGAAAAAAAACATGACTGAATTTAAGATGGGCGAATCGATTCTAACAAGGGAATTCGTTAAAAATTTCAGAAAAAATTCGGTTTGGAACGAAGTCGAACTTTGGGGGGACTTTTTGGGGGAACGAAGTGGCTTTTGAAATTTATTTAAAAGGGCGCGACACATTTGGGGCCACATGGGGGAAAAAGCACTCTGGGGGGAAAAAAGGGCATACCTGCATTTACCTGGCAGAAGGGAAGCCAATCAAGACCGCCCCCGGGATCTTTGACGTCCCCCCACCGCAACCCATATAAAGGTTCCCCGGGCCCTGCGCCGGGAAAAAACCACACTCCTCTCACTGGGGCCATCAGGGAAGGGGCTGCCACGGCTGAAAAGCTCTTTCTAAAGAATTGATTTTTTAAAAAAGCGATTTCGTGGGGGCTCTCAGCTTTTCTCTGAGCTGTTCCCCTTAAAGTTCTATTTCTAATTTTTTGGGTTTGGAAACGGGAAAACCATGTGCGTCCACTGCAGCTGCATATACAAATTTAATAAACCCCAATGGGGTCTAAACCTTTTCCCGTTTTTATTTTATTTAAAGAAACAGCGTTTTTTACAATACAATTAAAACTGGGGGGTTTATTTTTGGCTGCTCAATTCTTTTGGAATTTTCCCTCCCGGGGTTAAATTAAGGGGTTTTT
The DNA here is from genome assembly GCA_025379985.1 of Phyllomedusa bahiana. Classification (NCBI taxonomy): domain Eukaryota; kingdom Metazoa; phylum Chordata; class Amphibia; order Anura; family Hylidae; genus Phyllomedusa; species Phyllomedusa bahiana. Next base: position 79,784 of record JAODAL010016397.1, read on the forward strand.
TTTGCGGTGTGCCTTTACCCCAAGAAACCGCTTTATCAACGCCAAAATTTTATAAATTTTTTCCTTTTAGCCTTAATTCACAAGCCCAAAAATTAAATTTACAACCTTTTTTTCTCCTTGGGGGTTGGCTAGAAAACACGCAAATTTTAACACGGTTTTCAAACTACTATTTTGTGGGGCCCCAAATTTTTTGGAGCAATTTTTCCTCCAGGGGGTTTTTAATCTTTTTTTTGCTTTTTTACTGACCCCAAGAAACCGCTTTTTCAACGCCAAATATATAAAAATTTTTCCTGTAGCCCAATTTTTACAACCCCCGGGAAAATTTCAACTGTATCCTTGTTGTTGGCGTAGAAAAAAAACGCAAATTTTAAAAACGCTACAAAAACAAATATTTTGGGGCTCAATTTTTTGGGGGCCAAATTTTCATCCAGGGGGTTTTAAATTTAACGCTTTTTTTGCTGGGGTGCTTTACCCCAAAAACCGTTTTTTTTCCAAAAGCCAAAAATAATTTTAAAATTTTTTCCCGTAGGCCTAATTTACAACCCAAAAGGGTTCTTACAACTGACCCCTTTTGTGTGGGGTAAAAACACCCCCAAATTTTAACACGCACAAAGGGTCTAGTTTGTGCGGCCCCAAAATTCTAATTTTGCAATTTACATCCAGGGGTTTAATTTTTAAGCGTTTTTTTGCTGGTGTGCTGACCCCCAAAAAACCGTCTTTTTTCAACGCCAAAATAATATACATTTTTTCCCGTAGCCCCCTTCACCAAACAAAAGGGTTAATTAAAACACTGTTATCTTGTGTGTGGCCCTAGGGAAAAAACCCAAATTTTAACACGCAAAAAGCTACTATTTTGTGCGGCTCAATTGTTTGGGGGGTTTCCCCAACCCAGGGGGGGTTAATTAAGCGTTGTTTTTTGCTGTGTGCTGACAAAAATAAAACCGGGCTTTTTCAACCCAATATATATAAAAATTTTTTCCCGTACCCCAAAATTTACAAAACAAAGGGTTTAAA